>OY740777.1:8504521-8574565 GCA_963513935.1 Aphrophora alni | reverse complement strand
TCAGTGATGATTTGTGAGAAAGTTGTCTAAGTTAGGATTCACTATTATAGTTGGACCGAACTTGAGTGACGAGACATTTTAACGTTGAAGAAAATGTCTAGAAAAATAGACTTTGAAATCTTATTAAAAAGAGCCATTCAAATTAAAATTAAGAAAAATAAAAACTTATTGTTCATGAATGATAATAATTTTGATTTATAATTAGTAATAAAGAAACTTATCTATGTGTGTTATTTATGATGGCAGAAATCATAATATCTGTACAAAAATACCGAGTACAGTTCTTGTAGTAAACAAAAAGTACCTATTTCTATGTTTTCTGAAAAACAAATATATATATATATATATATATATATTATTTCATTAAAAATTTGGGTCTATTTTGAATAATTCTTATCATACAGTGTGATAATCTTGTTACTAGTGGACAAACCATATCAGAAATTGAACAGAAAAGTTAGGTATAGGTTAATATGGCAAGTCAATTTTTGATCAAATTAATCTAAAAATCACCCTGAAGAAAACCAATTACATTTCTTTTGGTATGCGCCTCAGGTCTGTCTCTCAGTGTATTATTAATGTGGTTTATTTGGACATTTGCCATAATTTGTATATACAGTGGAGTCCCGGTTATCTGCCATAAACGGGCCAGCGGAAGGGTGGATAAGCTAAAATGGCGAATAATAGGGAGGGTTAAGTAAAACACAAACGGATTACACAATTAACGTTTGTTATTTATTTAGTAAACAAAAATAATGTATAGATGTAATACATTAGAAAAATAACACATTATTATGGCATAAAATTACGAAAGAGTAACTTAAGAAACATGAAGAAGAAATACAGTATAGGCACTAAACATTATAAAACGTAGGCTTACAATAAATTACTGTACCGTACAATAATGAGAAGATATATAGGCCTGTTGTAGTAATATCATTGTACAGTATTAAACTTACAGTATATTTACAAGTATAAATTAATGTAAAAAATATTAGAATAAATTCATTTTTTTTATATCCCGATTGTTTGGCGGATAAAACGGAATGGCGGATAACTGAAGGGTGGATGACCGAGATTCTACTATATATATAAACTAATAATTTTAATCATACAAAAATAAGAGGTTTGACTTTAATAATAAAAGAAAGAGAAGCTAAGTGCTGTTACAAGTTGGGCGCCATTGTAATTAGGTAGTTAATTACAAAAATAAATTTAAAATAAAAATATAAAAAAATAAAATTTAAGTTGCCACACCTTACATGATATGATAGCTTTGTTGAGGAATAAATTTCCGACCCAAGTTCTTTAATGCAATGGCAATCAGAATGGCCAACATAGTTGTGTGACAACATACTATGACTTTTTCCTTTGGAGTTTTTTCAAATCACAAGTTTATCAAAATAATCTCCGAACAATTTCAATTTCAAAAGCAAGGCTTTTTATTGATTTAAGAATTTTTAATAATCAGAAGATAATTATATTTTAAATAATTCGAGATTCACTTCAAATCATCGCATTAAAAATAAAAGAATAAATTTAATTTTCAGTGTTTATCATCTTGAAGTTTAATGACACAAATTTATTTTTCAATAGTAAGAAGAAATTCTCCTAGTTTCTGCTGCGTAACAACATCTGATGGAGAACTCCTCGTCAACATCCCACCTCAGTGTCCTCGTAGCACAGCACCAAGTACACGGAGTTCTTTCAGTAGTGGTGGCCAGTTGAGTCCTTGCCCTACACCACAGCCTTTTGTTGTTGCTTCTAACCCACTCAGGTAATTTAGCCAAGAAATTTGTAAGATTATAAATGTTTATGCAAATCATGTAAGAGTTTAAACTCTTTGTTTCTGTATATTTGGGTTTTTTAATTTAAACATGTTAGTAATATGTTCCAACATACTAAAATATTTGACTGTTACCAACATATTTCCATTTTTGTAATATATGGTTTAGTACATGTTTTAAATCCTATAGCCAATGTTATAAATAGAATTGTTTTTTAAAAACTTTGGGGATCGAAACTATAGCTCCCATAAGAAAGAATCACAAAGTTATGATTTGGCTCTAACCTTTTTGATGAAATTTTGTTCATGTTGTAGCATTGAAGAATCCAAAGAAAATGTTTTTGTCGCTATCTATAAAAAAATACCAGTTTTTGGTGGAGTAAAATTAATTACCCACATTCTTGTACAAAATTGCAAGTAAAATATATTATGGTTCACGACTAATTTCCAAAAAAACAAAAATAAACCTTTACTGCTGTCATTAAAAGCTCGATTTTAATTTTACATTGAGGACATGTTTATAGTACAAATGAAGCAAGTTTAAGCTCTTATTTACTTACTTTCTTCTACAAGCTTCCAGAGCTGTCTCCAATGGCTCGGTGTCCTATAAATGTCTTCCACCAGTTTCCAAAATTTTCTGTCTGTTAAAATTTGTTCAAACACTGAGCGAGCTTCAGTCATACATGTCTTCAGCCTATCCCTTGCGGAGTTGTCCTACTCACAACGTAGGACGATATGTTCAATTGTTTCTTCCTGTTTCTCACAAGCTAAACATCTGGAGGACTCCACTAAATGAAACCTGCTCAGGTAAGCCTGGGTAACAATGTGACCCAATCTTATTCGAGCAGCAAAAGTCGCTGTTGATCATGCAATATTCCTGTACAATGAAAGTTCGGAAGGTTTTTTTTTGGATCCTAAAAAAGGAGTGCCCCAGTGCACCTACCCTCCATTGCTCTATCCAGTTATCTTCAAATATTTTCCTAATTTGTCGCAAACATTCACGAAGAGATGTTTGTCTCTGGGGTGCAGATTGGAGTTTTGTCGCATGGTTGGCCAGGTAATCAGCTCTTTCATTGCCAGAAATACCACTGTGACTTGGTATCCACTGAAATGCGACATTTCTTCCCGATAATCTCTCCAGCATATTGTGAATTTGGCTCTTATTTAAATATATAAAAAATTTCAAAGTTGGCATCCTTGGGTTTTCTATATTTTATTGACAACTTTACTATTATACTGACGATTTTAACTTTTTGTTATATGATGTGTGGGATAATACAATTTGCACAAACTGCCTATACATGTTTTAGTGACTTGAAATACACACTATGTTACATTATAAAGGACTCTTGGGAAATATAATTAGTGCTCGACATGGATTCAGGGTTTATATATTGATGAGTTGGGTTAAATTAATGCTTTCATAGAAATTAATAATTATTGTAGAATATTATGATAAAAAATATATATTTAGGGATAAGAAATTAGATTTAAGTTGTAATTATTCTAAGTGATAATGTAGGCAGCAGGGCATCGCCAATAGTTGGGAATAATGTAAAAAGTTAGGAAAGCATCCACTGAGCTTGTAGCCATTAAACGTGTGTGGAACACTAGAGTATATTTATAAGCAAAGACTAGATCAGTTTGTGAGTGGACCAAACTAAGACCAGAGCCAGCCCGACAAAAGAGAGGCCATCAGGCATCGCCAAGATTTCATCTGCACTAGGTGATATTGAGTAGAAGTTCTAGTTGCGGTAACTTGAACTCTTTATTGAAATAAAATCTATAAAGTAGGACTGATTTAATTTGATTTTTGTCTCAACATTGTCATTGCTCTCAGGTTAATAAACTTGCATGTGTTTAAAAACATTATCAGAAATATTGTAAGTTTGTGCATTATTTTTAAATCATTTTTCAGAATTTAGTTTTACGATATTATAACAAATATTATTTAATTGTATTGATTGACTATATCTATTGCCTGTCAAATAGGTTAATGAGAATAATGAACATTGATTGATTTGATCAGTAGAGTTTCTTAGCAGCCATTGTCTTTGATTCAAATCTCGTTTATGAGTTAAAATATTAAAAAAAGCATTCCAGAACTCTTTTCCATCTTATAAGTGACTCTTTTTCATATTTTACAGTGGTCTAGTGCCAGGCGCCACTTCTCCATCAGATGTAGTATTTGGTTCCATACGTTCTCTTTCTGTCAGTCATGATGTTGCATGTTTTCCTCATTCTCGTACACCTTCACCAGTCAACAGGTCAGTATATATGTTTGTTCTTATACATTTATATTACAAATTAGTTGCAAATAGTTAGCTATTACAAATAAAATGGGGGAGAGATACATATTTCAACGAAGGAACAAAAGAATGAACCAGTATTCTTACAGATTTCTGTTTCATTTATTAAAGTTACCATATGTAATACAAGTCGGAGAGAAACCTTTAACTCGTACAAAAACAAATCCTTGAATTTTTAAATGCGCGAATATTGTTTAGAAACATTAAATTTCATTCCATCTAAATATCTATTTGTCTCACATACAACAGTATCTAAAAATACATCATCCACAAGCGTTAGAAAATAATCAATTGGTTTTGCATCAGGAGCGAAAGTATATTTAATTTCATTACTTTGTACAAAAGGAATATATTTAAGAACTGCAGTCTCATTACACCAAATTGGATTAATTTCTAAATCATCTTCCTCATAATCTGACATAAATGCATCCGCACATTCCTCACTATCACTCTAATCAGAAATGTTATAAAAATACAATACTTTCATTATTTCTCGATGAAGACGCCATTTTTTACCTCAAATATCTGTAGTTACTCGAATAAAAAATTTAATAATGAAAGATTAACAAAAATAATAAAATATTATGTAGAAAGTAATATACACACAATAAACATTTTAAACCATTCGCTAAAAACAACTCAAAACTAAAATCTCAGCAAATCTCTAAATTAGATAAAAAACTGAAACCACTTTGTCAAACTAATTACTAGTCACTTATTATCACACTGGCATAAAATAACTAGCTAGCTAACAAAACTGACATCACAATTTCCAAATACATGCTGAGTATCATGGATATCCTGGTGCAACCAGCGCTTCTCAGAAACACCCTATGTGGTTGCGCCGGCATATCCACTGCAGTCAATGTGTTAAACGGTTTTGAAGATTATACATAAACATGAATTATGAAATATATTTTACTATCTATTGTGACTGATTTAGATATCTGTCTCTCGGTCTATTTATATCTTTAGACCTATTGTAATATAACTTATTATATCGACCGTAGGTACTTGGTAGAATTCCATTATTAATAATTAAATAAAAGGCAATTGGTACTTCCACAATATATTTTAATGAGCCGTGCCGACCAAGATTTTGCCAACTACGGCATTGTCAAAAGCAGCTTACAGACTAATTTTGTAGCTCTCTTGGCCTATTGTGTTGTTGTAAAATTCTTGTACCTTAGTCTGTAAGTTGCTTTTGACAATGCCGTAGTTGGCGAAACCTTGGTCGGCAAGGCTCATTATAATATATTGTGGAAGAACAAATTGCCTTTTATTTAATTATTACTATTGTAATATCCCGAATTTGTTTTCCATAACTGCTTATTAGGCGCTAAGTTTATTATTTAAAATTATTATTTAGCAAGTGGGTCTTACCTCAGTCTAAAAGACTTTTTATGTACTTCTATCTTCTAATCCAGCTAGCTTATCTCCCAGAACTTGTTTTGCTAGATCATCTAAATTTCTTAGAGTGTATAATCATCTTGCACAGATAAAGGTCTCAGAGTTCCCTTTTAGTTCTGCACTCTTTTCTATTTTAACACATGGCTAAGACTGGTGACTATTATCAGGGGGCAAAAGGTACTACATCATAATAATGATGCAATAAGCCGAACAATAATAACTAAACTTTTTTGCACTTATTGCGTTTAACTGGGCCCAACAAAAGGAGTGTTCATGTCAATGTCATTAAAATTTTGATATAATATGATATTTTACAAAAGTTTACCTGTTCAAGGATAGGTCTGTATAAACACCTTTTGAACCCAACATACTTCTATTTCTCAAACTGGTGGAACTAATTACAACAGTGATTAACAGAACAAATTCATCAATGCAGATGATAACAAAATATGTTGTAGATTATATATATGTTTTATTACAATTTTAATAATTGTGAAAAACATAAGTGAACATCCAAGAAATAAATTTTGAAAAGAATAAAATTTTAATAAAAATAAATCAAAGAAATATAAGTTTAAATATAATTGTGAATTAAATTACGACAAGATATAGAATTCAGGATTAAACAGATCCAGAAAGATTCACAGAAAGTGCTGACGAACACATTTTATTTAAAATTAGTTACAATGTTTAAAAAAATTATTGAAATAATTAAATTTCCAAAATCATTTAGAATCTCAAATTTGATCAGAGGTAGTTAAAATTTTATTATTTTTTTTTTGTTTTACCTGGTTTTGTAAAAATGGACGATTAAGTCTAAATAAGCGACAAAACATTTGACAAATATCATGAATTGATTAGAGATTTTTGAATTCACTTTAAGAATGAAAGATTGAAATTAAGAGATATTTTTATTAAATAGACTCACTAGAATTTACTATCAATGCTTACTTAAAATATTTACTGTTAAATTTTTACATTTTCAGAAACAAGTACTTTTTCATTTTGATCTTGCCTAAACTAATTTAGCATTGGACAGTTGATCAGAGATTAAATGAAGTTAAAACAGGTTTTTGCATTCTAAGGTATTCTGCCGTGCAGAGATAAGAGTGAGAGAGACAGAGAAAGATTGAGCTTAGACTTTACAGACAACTTAAAGACAGATAAGGAAACAGTTTTACAAAACTCAGGGAGAATATGTTCTTAATGTAGTTATGTTTGTACATGAACGCAACAACTGAATGTTATCAGTAATTTAAAGACTAATTAGTAAATGTTAAAAATGGCTGAAGATCACTCTTTAAAATAAGTCACCTTAATATGTAGAAAATGTTTTAAAGTTTGTGTTTGTATAACCAGAAGAAAATGATTTTTGCCGTTAAAGACAAGTGATAAAGAAACAATGATTTTTCAATTTTAATAATTTTATTTTCAACTATTGATTTTATACGCATGTTAGAAAGTTTGTGCAATGTTTTATATTTCGTTTTCTTTCAGAATTCCTTCTCCTGCTCCTATTTTAAACACTTTGAACAACAATTTAGAAGCTCATAAGGTTCATCCAAAACCGATTATTGTTACACCTCTACCAGAAATAATGTTAGTAGCTCCTGCTGTTGTAGAAGATGACTCACGGACACTGGGCAAACCTAAGAAATCTGTTTGTATTGTCCTACCTGACAATGAAATTGGCTGACAACTGCATACATAAAGGAATGTTTATGCTAGGCTTGTGTGTATATCACACATGCGATACCCCACACAGGTCATGACTATTGGATATTGTTCAAATATTAAATCATTTTCTTTGAAGATTTGATAGTTTGAAAGTTGAATGTCAATAAAAGACTGAGCAAGTTATTAATATTAGATCATTTTTATGATTTATTTTGAGGTATTTATAATCATTATAGAGTTACAACACATCAATGTATATGTGTGAATACAAATGTATGATGATTTTTAATATTGAAACTCTGTTTTGATTTTTAAGTACGCCTCATTTTTTATTAAAGTACCTACCAAAACACATTTTTATTTACTAAAAATGGGGTCAATAATTTTGATAAAACTTTTCTCTGTCAAAAATTGAAAATAAACCTGGACATTGTCTTCGACGTTTGAATATTTTAAAATCAACCAAAGAGAAATGAAAAGATTGTTTGTGAAATGAGATAGTTTATGACTCAATGTGCCAAAATGAATAAATCTTTGGTGAAACAGTCCATTGTGAGTCCGTTAGGAGGCTTTACATCGAGTGATGAGGGGGTGAGTACATCAAATATCAAAATGAACTAATTCTAGCTTTTGTAAAAAGAATTCGCCATCACTTGACTTCCCTACTATACCTCATGTTGGTGGGTCAACACTGTATATTTTTAAGCCACCACAGATATTGAACCTGAAACTTCTTGCACACAAAGCAAGAACTCGTCTTATATCATCTGGGTGCTCCATACCAATGTGCCAAATTTACTGAAAAATTATAATAAAATATGGTTTACGAGTATATTAGGAAAAACCAATTAACATAGACTGCCAGATTTTGAAATATTCAACCTTCTAAGACAGTGTTCATTGGTCGTTTTCACTGAAATCACGTAGTATGGTTTAAACATGTTTACTATTAAGTAGTAAATGTTATTGGAGTCTGGAGTGACTAGTTTAGAAAGTATAAAATCAGTTAACTTTGCCCCTCTGACTCCGGCTAAGGTAAGTGATGCAGATTAAAATATACTTAATGCATTGTAAATTAAATTTTGTGAATATGGCAAAAAAAAATTTAAATCAGCCAACATTTAATAATAACTTTAATCTTGCTAGTTAACAGGGTTGTCCAAGTTATTGTAAAAAAAAGTAAGTTGTATTATCAAATTTGAATAAAATTTCAAACGAAAGAAAAGTGATTTGTAGAATTAACACACACCAATAATATTTTACAAGCTACACCCAGTGCACATTCCTCGTTCCTTCTCTGGGTTGTAGTGTGTGTGTAGATAAAGTATCTTTCTATATTATTCCTCTGAAGACATTTTTGTATTAAAACTATAATCAATTTTTGTCTATAGTAATGCAAGGCATATCCAAAAAGTAAGTATCGCTTCAAAGTATGGCCTTGATGCACACATACCATTACAACTGGACCAAAGTGTTTTCAATTTGTTTTTATCATATAACATGTTCAACTCTATTCAAGATCCCACTGATTGTGAAATACAGTCTGTTATCAGGTTTTTAAATGCAAAAAAAATATCTCAAACTCATCGGCTTTTAAAAAACTTATGGTGAAAATACAATAATGGAGAGAAAGTGAAGGAGGCACTTCACCGAAGGACAAATGTATGTTCATAGTCTTCTGTCATCAACAAAGATTTGGTAAGGAAATTGAATGAAAAAAATTGCCAGGATGGATTACGATTTCTTTACTTTCTAATGAGTTTGATCAAATTTCAAGAAGTGTTCATGAAATTTTAACAGACCATTTTGGTTATACAAAACTATGCTTACGTTGGGTGTTAAAAATGCTGTGTGACGTGCACAAAACCAAATGACTTGGAAGTGCTTAGCAGTTTCTCACTCAATTATGTTTTTGTAAGCCAAATAGTGACCGATGATAAAAATTGTATGTATTACATCACTCCATTATTCTATGAAAATATAGAAAAGCAAGTATTTATATGACAAGTATCTTTATAATGGTGGAAATTATTGAGAAAATTAGTATAACCTGTTGAAGAGTACAGCTTTGCTAAGCACAAGTCCCAAAGTAGTACAGATGTCATGGTGACATCTGTTTCCAAATGAGTACAGTCGTCATGTGATATCTGTTCCCAAATGAGTCCAGTCATCATATGACGTTTTTTAATATTAATGTAAAGTCAATTATCTGAGAAGTGGTGATATCTTACTGTCATAATCTAAACTACACGTTTTCTGCTTGTTTACAAGTCAGAATGAACACCTAGTAGCAATAATGCATACTACAAATAACCTTCTATTTAGCGCCTCATGTCAGTTGTATTTCTCTATGTATAGAATACAGTTGCGTACTCCTAATCTAGTTTCTTTTGTTTGATGTGCAATTATTTAGAGTTTTCTGTTACTCCATTGCTTGTTATTTTATAAATCAATTTTATTGTTTGTTGGTTTACCTTTTTTTTTTTTGAACTGCGCTATGTGTATATCCTTGTTTCGAAAATTACCATACTTAAAAAAAAAAAAAAAATTGTTAGAAAATCCTCTTGTATTCATAATACATGTTTTTTAGTTTTGTGTAGTTTTTGAATTACTCAAAATTTTTGGGAGAATTACTCAAAATGGGCACTACAATGCAGTACATCATATGACATCCGTACTCATCAACAGATTAAGGTAAAAACAAAATAAATTTTAAAAGAATTATTGTATTCAATTATTTATATCAAATCGGTACTTATTATTTTTTTTGGATATGCCTAATATATTTCTATTTAATCTTTTTATATTTATTTGAAGTTATTTTGCCTGAACCTAAGTTTCTTTGTATGAGGAATAATTAACCTAAATTATCGCTAACAACATTATTATATTTTGTGTTAAAAAAAAATTTGCTCATTAATTATTAATTTTCACTGAATGGAAAATTTTGGAATCTCATCCATTTTATGTTATACAGCATTTTAACATAATATTCTATGTATTAATATTTATATATAGACTGTAATGATATAAAATTGTTTAAATCAATAAAAGAAAATTTAACTATTTTTAATATTTGTATATTGTTTGCCTGCGTTTTGAGAAATACTCTTCTTTCAGCTATTTTAAACCACGAAGCTGTCATTTATAACTATGATATTGGAATTATACTCTTTTAAGTAGATCTAAACTTTTCACACAATAATGATGATATTTTGGACTACATATTCTACCAGGTCTGTCCAGAAAGTCAGTAATATTAAATATCACAAGAATGGTTTGTGCGGTCTTAATGTAACTTTACAGCTAGAGAAGACTTTTCTGCACTTGGATGAATCATCATTCATTATACAATTCAGTTGTAGAAAACATGGAGTTACCATATGCTGAATGACCATTGCATTCACAATAAACAAGAGTGTAAATTACAAAATCTGCATAAAGTTTTGCTTAAAACAATCGTTTCCAGAAACTATTTGGATGTTAAGTCTTATGGGGATGATTTAATGTGTAAAACCCAGATAAAATTGTAGTAGAGACACTTAAAAGATGGCCTAAAATCTCTTGAAAGTGGAAGGTTTTCAAGAACAGAACATTTTCATTTTTTCTTGCTTAACGTCTTTCTTCATGCCCATTATACTAATAAAAATGGGAGACGACGGAAAAATGATAAACTATCAAATGTGATTGAACCTGTTTAACATTTAATGGTTCAGAATTCGAACTACTGTGAGATAAGAGCGCTAACTAAACTACACTACAGCCCCAACAGGATATATGACAATGCACAGAGCGGGCTGAAATCTATGAAAATCAGCAGTATGAGAATTTGAAGATGATCTGGTATTCTAAAAATGACTATTAAAGAGAATTTTACAAAGGATCTTGATATGAAAGCTTGTGAATTTTGACACTAAAATTCTTTCCATGCCTGTTGAGTCACAAGAGCAGAAGGAATTTTGAGCTACAGTTGTTAAGGACTTCTTTCAAATTGCTAACAATGATACACATTCATTTCCTCAAACAGATAACAAGAAATGAATTATAGATCTATGGTTAATATTCTGAAAGAAAAACAAGTCTTCCTAAAGCAAGAAGCCTAGTTCTCCTTGTCTGAAGATGGTGCAGTAAAGTTGGAACACCGGATGGAGTAGGCTAGAGGTATTAATAATAAATTTGTTATTTATAATAAAACAGTAGAACCCCTCTAATCTGTCACCTTCGGGACTGGGGGCATGGTCGGAATGCAAAAAAGGTCGGATTATAAGAAAAAAGCCAATATTTATTACATTTATATAAAGAGACTTTTTTACAGTGAAATAAGTGATATATAAACTTTAAAAAGTCATAAGTCAAAGCTTACAGTAACGTGTTTACGTTTTCCTCCTGACATGTTGAAAAACATACAACTGTACTACAACGGAAATTCGTTGTATGGGGTTATATTTTGGTCAAAAAAGAAAAATATCAAAAAATAATCCCAATGCAAGGTTTGGATGTTTTGTAGAACTTTTTACTGCTTATAGCCGGTCGGTGAGATTGAACTATGAAATGGTCCAAGGTCAAATCTTACCGACTTGTTCTAACGGTAAATTCCTATGTCGGCGGATTTTGAATTGAAAAATCATTTTTTATGAATTTTGAAAATGTGAAATAATAAGGTATAAGGATATGTAGTTGTAATACAAGTCGTATGCAATACATATCTAGTACTGTTATTTCATATTAACTAACAGACGTTACGGCATATTTAAATGAAGAATTTAAAATTTTTCAAAATTAATAAAAATTAAAAAACCTTGATATTTTTGAAAATAAAATGTAATTTTAAGTTAAAAGTATTCTTGATAAAAGTTGGAAAAAATTGATATTTAAAAAGTTAGCAGAAAAGGTTAAGTATAAAAGCTAATAAAAGTAAATAAAAATAAATTTTGAAAAAAGGATTGTATAGAAGTAATTAAATAAATAAAGTTATCCTATAATTAATGATTAAAAATTTAAATTTGAGTAAAACAAAAGAGTTATGGTTTTCACGCTATATTATGAAAAGGAAAAAAGATAAGAAGTGGAAATTTTGCAAAAAGAGTTTAAAACCTAATATCTAAAAGTTGTGTAAATTTCAGGAAAATCAGTTAATAAATAAACCCCAAACCCAAAGGTGTGAAAATATGCACGGGGTTACATCACTACCAGAAGTCGTAGAATTGTGTTATCACGGCTAGTGCGTTTAAATTACGAAATAAACAAAGTTACAAAGTTTGAAAGAAAAAACTTTAAAGGTGTAAGAATTAAAAACTGTAAATTACGCAAATTCTTACGTAAGCTATTGAAGGCGAATGAATAGTCCGAGAAATGTCATTCGAAGTGCGGGAAATTGCCGCGGTCGAGAGCTACAATACACCGGTTAAGAAAAAACGCAAAAACTGTTAGGAAAAGTGTTATAGACAATTAAAAGGAAAACAATGTAGATTTTTTCATCGGCCAGTTACAAGTTGCAGGGTTTAAATGTTCAAGGATAAGTGACGTAGTTAGAGGCGGAGCTAGGATACCAACTTACAGCAAAAATAAATTAAAGGATTAATTAGAACAAAGTGATTAAAAAGGACAATTTAAAAACAGTAAACATAATAAATAAATTAAGAAGAAATAACTGAACCACCTACACCAAAAATAATCAAGAAATTGCATAGAAATACACCATAAATGGAAATATCGTATCGGTCCAGTGAGGGAAAAAAATTGGTATCGATATACGATAGTTTTTGGCTATAAAAAGAGCCGCACGAATCTCATAGAGGTCTCTTGTAAAAAATTTGTCAAAGTAAGTGCTAGGGGTGATTATGCCCGACGGCTCTCTCGTAAAAAAGTTGCAGAACAGTTGCTAGGGGTGATTATGCCCGAGGGTCTCTCGTAAAAAATTGGTGGAACAGTTGCTAGGGGTGATTATGCCCGACGGGTCTCTCGTAAAAAAAATTGTCAAAGTAAGTGCTAGGGGTGATTATGCCCGGAAGGTCTCTTGGAAAAAATCGTCAAAACAGTTGCTAGGGGTGACTATGCCCGAACGTCTCTTTTAAAAAATAGTTTGAAGAAGTTTAAGTGTTACAATGCCAACGTATTAAAACAGCGTCAGAGAGAGCGATAGAAGGGAATAGATTCGAACAACCAGCCAGCCTTCTGAACTCCATGGAGAAACTATAAGACAACTTTAATCGAAATTCAACCAACCAGACACCAGAGGACCATCCGCATCTCAGGACTCAGGATCTACAACACGGCGGACAAGGTCTGAGAAAATCCAAATTTCCTTTTTTAAAGGGCAAAATTGGCCCGATTTTAGAGTCTCACTGATTTTCCTGAGATAATTTTTTTTTTTTTGTGTGTAATTAAATAAATATATTAAATAGATAATGTCAATCTCATGTATGAATAAAAATCTTTTCAATAAATAAATTTAATAAATTAAATAAGTTAAATTCAGAAATAATAGAAATTTTTGTTTTCTATATATCAATTTTAAGAAATTCATAAGTAATTGCCTTCTGCTCAAAAGAGAAATATTTAGTTATTATCCATTAGTTTTATTAGAGAAATTGCTTGAATTTTATTTTGTTGACTTGTGTCAAGTTTATTATTTCAGTTGTTCTATTTCAGTTAATTAAAAGAATTAATTTTTTCATTTTTCCTCTAAATCTGTGTTTTATTTAGAATTGGTCACACATTTATATGTTGTATTTTCAGGTTCGTTATTATAAAAAAGGGTAAAATATATTGTATCAAAAAGGTATTCCTAAGGACACACCTGCGAGATTAAAATTCAAGAAATAAAGTAAATTCGTGTTCTCCCTGAGAAACAGGGTAATCATAAATACAGTTACTGGAAGTCGTAAATAAAAAGGGGGGTACCGGTAATTTGGGGCAACTCAAATTATCGAAGAAGTTATTCAATCCAGGCCAGCAAGATAGTAAGCCAAAAACTTCCAGTGGATTGGATAATTTATTCTTTTTGTCACGCGAGAACGAATCCTGTAGGCTAAAAATCTCAGGATTCGAGACTGTTACGTATTAATTAAGATAGGGGGCGTAATTAGTCTGACTCTAAAAAAGATAGAGTTTTTTCGTTGTAGATAGAAGATGGCGCCCATACGGTGAAGCCCGAATAATTGTTTTTAAATTAGTAGTTATAAAAAGTACAGGGTAAGCGATTAGTACGTGCTATTGACAAGTAATACGGACTAGTTGTTTGCATTGTATAGTGTAGCTGCTGTTTGGGAAAATTAGGCTAGGCTTCAAAGAATACAGATACAGTATATTTTACCTAAATGTGTATGCTTAGTATAAGATGTATAGTTTATAAGTATACTACATACCTTAAATTCTGGTGATCTGTGTTGGTTGTATAATTTGGGAGGGAGTGAAATAAATAAAAAAATAATAATAATTAAATAATTAAATTCGGGTATAAAAATAGAAAGATTAAAATAAATAAATTAAATAAAGATAGAATCAAGTAAAAAAATAATTAATAGATTTTTAATATTAAATAAATAAATAAATAAAAACAAAATGGCGGAAAAGACCCAAGAAGGTAAATCGTTAATGGCCTACTTAGAAAAGAGAGAAAAAGATGAAAAGGCGTTAAGAGAAAAAGAAAAACAAGAAGAAAGGGTGTTAAGAGAAAAAGAAAGGCAAGAGGAAAGGGCGTTAAGAGAAAAAGAAAGGCTAGAAGAAAGGGCGTTAAGAGAAAAGGAAAATGAAATGAGGGATAAGAGAGATAAGGAATGGAGGGAGAAGGAGAGCAGAGAAAGGGAGAAGGAAAGAGAAGAAAGAAGGGCACTCTGGAATAAAATAGAAGGGAGAGTTCAGGGAATAGAATTAGAAGTAGCTAATAATGCGGCTCAACAAGAGGTTTTTAAAGCTGAAGTGGAGGGGGAGTTTAGAGAAGTTAATGGTAAAATCGAATCATTAGCGGAAAATAGTAAAGTAGTAAATTCTAAAGTAGATAAATTGGAAAAAGATAATAAAGTGTTGGAAAATAAAGTTAGAATTATCGATAAAAAAGTAGGGGAAATAAATTTAGGGGGAATTAGTAGCAGAAATATAATAATAAATAGAATTGATAACGAAAATGTAAAAGTTGAGTTTTGGGGTAATCCTAAGGAAAGGCCTATGCAGTTTATTAGGCAGATAGAAAATTTATTAGAAAAAATTCAAGTGGGAATGGAGGATAAGGAAAAATTAAAGGTTGTCGAACGACATTTAAGATCAAATGCTGAGTTATGGTGGAATGTTGTGAAAACCGCGGATATGGGTTATAGTGACTTTAAGAAACTGTTTATAGATCACTATTGGAACTTGCAATCTCAAAAAATAGTTCGAAATAAAATTGAATATGGGAAATTTTTTGAAAACGGAAATATGACCAAAGCCGAATATTTTTGTTTACTGATAAATAAAGCCAGTGATTTAGAACCACCTATCCCGGAAAAATATTTAATTTTCACGATCATGCAGCATTTTAGGGAGAATATTAGAATGACTAGTATGGGGAAACCCATGGAAAATATTCAAGAAGCACTCACATTTCTAACTAGTGTCGATACGATGGAGGAATCGCGTCGGGGAAACTGGAATTCCAATCCGGAGAGGGATAATAGGCAAACCAAAACCTTTCCTAATAACCCTAACCAGAGATCCTATGGTGACACCCAAAATAAACCTCGACCTCCAAACCTTTCGAAACCTGGTCCATCAAAAAACCATCCTAACTCGCCTAGGAATTTAAATGGATAAAAGAGGCCTTTTTGACACCTAATAGACCATCGGATTACACTAAGGCTGCGGATAAAATAATAAATAAAAAACAAAGTAGAAATTTAATAAACAATGAAAAAATTAATAAAGAAAATTTAGAAAATAAACAAACCGTTCATTATAATAAAAATAATAATATAGGAGGAAGCAAGAAACCAAATTATCGTGTTTACGACTCTACTAATCAATTAGGGGGGAGTAAACAAAATAATAAATGTCAATCGTTAACATTCGAGTCAAAAATTAAAAACAGATGTGATTCTAGGGAAAATCAACCAGAAAATAAATGTAAACAATCGAGTTATGTAACGTCAGGAGACAATCTGCGTCATAATGTTGAACCACCAGTTTACAAACAGCCCACGAACTATAATTTTAATTTGAAAATAACGAAAGATAAAGGCGGCTTCCACTACGGAGTGCGAGATAGGGGCGCTTCGGTCTCTACAAAACAAATTGTAGAGGAAAAACTAATCCCGAGTCCGCAGGAAACATCTAAACTGTGTGTCGGAGGATTGCATTTAGATTTACGAGGGGATTTATTAGAAAAAGATAAAAAATATTTCTTAAAAGAAAAACCGATTGAGGAAACTCCTAAAATACCCGTAAATCTAGGAAACAATGTAGTTATGGTAGAAATAGATACAGGAGCCGAAATTTCACTAATTAGTGAAGAATTATATTTAATGTTAAAGAAAGATGGGCTTGAAATTTTGGAACTCCCTGTAACTGGGGTGGAAATCGTAACTGCAGTTAAAAGTAAACCATATAAAATAAATAAACAAATTATGATATCAATAAAAATAAAAGAAGTGGAAATTGAATTAAAATTATTAATTGTAAAAAATTTAAGGTCCAGAATAATAATAGGATGTGATGTATTATACGAATTAAAAGCTAAAATTAATATGGAAGAGCGATATATAAAACTGTATGTGGAAAAGGAGGAAGTAATAATATATTATGAAAAATTAGAAGAAACAAAAAGTCAATTAAAAGAAAAAAATTTTAAAAAGGATTCTGTATATTTTAAAAATAATGTTAAGGGGATAAATGTGAACAAAAGGATTCAACCCGAAGGCATATTAAAAATTACAGGAAATAACAAAGTGTTGGTTAATAAGAAAAATCAACAAACTTTGATAAGAGGGAGGGAGAGAGATGAAATGTGGATAGAAAACCGGATGAGACTACCAGAACGTGACAACCCCGAACAGTGTATGCAGGAGTCGGTCAGGGTCTTAGTTAATGAAGAAGGGGATAAGATATTCAAGGGAATAGGATACTTATCGGGGGAGGAAAAGAAAAATAAATTAAATAAATATAAATCGACGAATAAGGAATTAAATAAAAAATATAATAATAAGGACATGCAGAGTAGGATAAAGGTACTGCCTGGAATGTCTATCGACGCGCGTGAAAATAAAACTAGATCCAAAAACCACACTTGTAACACAAAATCACTAAAAACACTATCCACTAAAGTAAACGAAACAGATAATCGTAATCCAGAATTATCTGTTTCTAAGGAAAAAGACACAACCGATGTCGACGAAACCCGAAGACGACACACCACGACGGACAGACAAGAAAATCTACGTCACAAAGAAGAGTTCCACATACATGTAAAAAATTCAATAAGTAATAATAAATCGCGTAATAAAATTAAATTAAACAAAGGAAGAAACAATAAAAGTAGTTTGAATAATAGTAATAAGAGCACTTCGCATAAAAATGAGCAAAATTATAGTGTTAAGTTTAGTCCGAATTATCACAGAACACACGTGAAACTGAAGACAAATTTAAAACGATATACAGCCCATACCGTTAGGAAAAGAGAAAGTAGTTTAGAGTCCAGAGTAGACGGTTGAGCGATAAATAAACAACCGAACTTTGACAGAAGGATTGTAAACAAGATAAATGTTTCGGTCGATTATTCACATAATACTATTCTAACAGCGCAAGAGGAAATACAGTTACAAAATTTAATAAATAAATACCAAAGTATTTTTTCAGAAATTCCAGGTTTGTCCAATAAATATGAACATGAGCTTAAATTAGGATCTGATAAAACATTTGTAAATAGGAACTATCCAATTCCATTAAATTATAGAAAGCAAGTAAGGGAAGAAATTGATCACATGTTAAAATATGGAATTATTGAAAGGTCGCGAACACAATATATCAACCCCATGGTCGTAGTGGTAAAGCCAGACTCGTCCATCCGTCTGTGCATGGATGCCCGAAAGTTAAATCAGCTGATAGTACCTGATTATGAAAGTGCACCACCAATGGAAGATATTCTCCGGAAGGGTCGAAGTAAAAAATACATTAGTAAAATTGACCTAACCTCGAGTTTTTGGCAAATACCGCTGTCAGAAGAGTCAAAACAATTTACGGGTTTCCTTTTTGAGAATAAAGTATATAACTTCAAAGTAGTTCCATTCGGGTTACAGAATTCAATGGCTGCTTTAGTAAGAGCGGTTGATTTGACATTAGGACACAAGGTGGAAGAATTTACTCTTAGCTACGTCGACGACTTGATATGTTTGTCAGAAACCTTTGAAGAACACTTACAACATCTGGAAGAAATATTTCAAAAGTTTCAAGATGGCGGCCTTACCATTAATCCAAAGAAAACTTTATTTTGCCAGGAAAAAGTTAAATTTTTAGGTTATGTTTTTTCTAGAGAAGGAATAGGAACAGATCCCGAAAAATTAAATGCTATTCGTGATTTTCCAGTTCCAACTACTGTAAAGCAGTTACAGTCATTTTTAGGATTCGTAAATTACTATTCCAGGTTTACAGCCAAATACGCAACTTCTACTAAGCCTTTATACCACCTATTGCAAAAGGGAAGAAAATGGGTGTGGAGTGAGGAAATGCAACAAGCGTTTCAGGCGGTCAAGGACTTGTTTTTGGAGTCAGTGGTGATAGCTCATCCGATGGAAGGAGAAGAAACGTTCCTTCAGACTGATGCCAGCACGACAGCAATCGCTAGCCAGCTATATCAGCGCAACCAGGAAGGAGAGGTTAGAGTAATTGGTTTCGTAAGCAGAACACTGAAAGTTTATGAGAAACATTACTCAATCTGCGAGCTGGAATTGCTAGCAATTGTGCATGGTTTGAAGAAGTTTAGACCACTAGTACTTGGAGCACCTTTAACCATCATTACGGACAACAAAGCGTTAAAATTTTTGACCACCTGTAAGTTGGTAAATAGTAGGATGACGCGATGGATCCTAACAATTCAAGAATATCATCCTAGAATAGTGCATTGTGCAGGGAAAGATAATATACCCTGTGATATAGTGAGCAGAATGTATGATTCTCGGGACACCACGGATAGAATAAGGATCAAAATTAATAAAATAGAAGTAGGAAAAAATGTAAGATTACAATATTTAATACAAAACTTTGCACTTAAACAAGACGAAAATTTAGAATGTAGTAATATTAAACGTAATATAAATAATTATAATAGAAGTTACAGAATTGAAAATGAATTGTTATATAAATATGTAAAAAACCGATGGAAATTAGTGATTCCATCAGAAATAGAGACGGAATTAATAATGGAGATACATAAAGCTTATGGACACCTGAGAAGAACAAATTATACTGTATAATGAAAAATATGTTTAGCTGTAGAGATTTATTTTGGAAAAATAATAGAAATTATAAAATACTGGTCCATTTGAAATTGTAAATAAAGTAGGTAGTAAGACTTTCATTGTAAAAAACATAAACAATAATAAAATTAAAGGGAAATATGATATAAAGGATTTACGAATTTACTATGGAGCATGAATTAAAATTTAAAAATAAAGTAAAAATAAACAGGTGTTTAGGATAGGACATGAATTATGAAAACCCTGTATAAAGGTAAAAAGAAATATAAGCATACAACGTTTAAAAGGAAAATGACTAATAGTTATAAGAAAATTCAAGATATAGTATAATTAAGCTGAATAATAAATGAGAATAATAGGTTGATGGATTTAACATGCTGCAAGACTAAATTAAGTATCCAGATGCATACTAAAAACAGGTTCGATGTCATAAAGGGAAACCAGCCCTAATGAATGAAACCGTAAGCAGATTAAAAACATAATATTTAGAGTCAATGAGTAACGGAAGCAAGGTTGTGTTGACTAGGTCAAGGAAGACAATATTGACTTAGGATGTCTACTGTCAGTCGGCTAACGGAACAGAGTCGCAAGAATACAAAGGGAATGGAATGTCGACAATTATACGAAATCACAACAGAGAAAAGTTGTAATTAAAATCAGGACCAGACTAAGTGTTACATCATTGGATTCAGCAAGTTCAGACGAAAAAGCCTAACAAAAATTTTTAGAAAAAGTAAATAATTTAAAATAAAAAATTTTTAATAATAATAACTAGTAAAAAAAAAAGGGGAAATTTTAAAGTAAAAAAAAAAGGGGTAAGTTGACTAAGGGAAAACAGTAAATTAATTAAAGTTAAAATTGAAATTAAAGCGTTTTGACTGGGGTAACTTTGTTATTAGTAAATACTCTAGCCAGAAGTTAAGGTATGGAGATTATATAATGTCAAGTTATCTCAGGAAAGTGTTAGGTCCCAATATAGTGTGAAAAAGTGAAGTGAACTGAATAATTATAAGAAAAACAATTAAAAACAATTATAAACAATCAAGTAATATTATAAATAAATGTCATGAATTAATGTATAATATAAAGATGTATCATGTATTATGTTAGAAATCTAGGAGCAGAAAAGGCAGAACAGGGAACAAGGTGAGATTAATTTTGAAGATTGTGGGAGTTAAATATGGGGTATCGTATGTTATGTCATAACTCATGAAATATTGAGATATTTCAACGTGGCTGACATAAGGAGGGAGCTACAACGGAAATTCGTTGTATGGGGTTATATTTTGGTCAAAAAAGAAAAATATCAAAAAATAATCCCAATGCAAGGTTTGGATGTTTTGTAGAACTTTTTACTGCTTATAGCCGGTCGGTGAGATTGAACTATGAAATGGTCCAAGGTCAAATCTTACCGACTTGTTCTAACGGTAAATTCCTATGTCGGCGGATTTTGAATTGAAAAATCATTTTTTATGAATTTTGAAAATGTGAAATAATAAGGTATAAGGATATGTAGTTGTAATACAAGTCGTATGCAATACATATCTAGTACTGTTATTTCATATTAACTAACAGACGTTACGGCATATTTAAATGAAGAATTTAAAATTTTTCAAAATTAATAAAAATTAAAAAACCTTGATATTTTTGAAAATAAAATGTAATTTTAAGTTAAAAGTATTCTTGATAAAAGTTGGAAAAAATTGATATTTAAAAAGTTAGCAGAAAAGGTTAAGTATAAAAGCTAATAAAAGTAAATAAAAATAAATTTTGAAAAAAGGATTGTATAGAAGTAATTAAATAAATAAAGTTATCCTATAATTAATGATTAAAAATTTAAATTTGAGTAAAACAAAAGAGTTATGGTTTTCACGCTATATTATGAAAAGGAAAAAAGATAAGAAGTGGAAATTTTGCAAAAAGAGTTTAAAACCTAATATCTAAAAGTTGTGTAAATTTCAGGAAAATCAGTTAATAAATAAACCCCAAACCCA
Organism: Aphrophora alni; assembly: GCA_963513935.1. Classification (NCBI taxonomy): domain Eukaryota; kingdom Metazoa; phylum Arthropoda; class Insecta; order Hemiptera; family Aphrophoridae; genus Aphrophora; species Aphrophora alni. The sequence goes on along the minus strand of OY740777.1, from coordinate 8,552,946 downwards.
AAGGTGTGAAAATATGCACGGGGTTACATCACTACCAGAAGTCGTAGAATTGTGTTATCACGGCTAGTGCGTTTAAATTACGAAATAAACAAAGTTACAAAGTTTGAAAGAAAAAACTTTAAAGGTGTAAGAATTAAAAACTGTAAATTACGCAAATTCTTACGTAAGCTATTGAAGGCGAATGAATAGTCCGAGAAATGTCATTCGAAGTGCGGGAAATTGCCGCGGTCGAGAGCTACAATACACCGGTTAAGAAAAAACGCAAAAACTGTTAGGAAAAGTGTTATAGACAATTAAAAGGAAAACAATGTAGATTTTTTCATCGGCCAGTTACAAGTTGCAGGGTTTAAATGTTCAAGGATAAGTGACGTAGTTAGAGGCGGAGCTAGGATACCAACTTACAGCAAAAATAAATTAAAGGATTAATTAGAACAAAGTGATTAAAAAGGACAATTTAAAAACAGTAAACATAATAAATAAATTAAGAAGAAATAACTGAACCACCTACACCAAAAATAATCAAGAAATTGCATAGAAATACACCATAAATGGAAATATCGTATCGGTCCAGTGAGGGAAAAAAATTGGTATCGATATACGATAGTTTTTGGCTATAAAAAGAGCCGCACGAATCTCATAGAGGTCTCTTGTAAAAAATTTGTCAAAGTAAGTGCTAGGGGTGATTATGCCCGACGGCTCTCTCGTAAAAAAGTTGCAGAACAGTTGCTAGGGGTGATTATGCCCGAGGGTCTCTCGTAAAAAATTGGTGGAACAGTTGCTAGGGGTGATTATGCCCGACGGGTCTCTCGTAAAAAAAATTGTCAAAGTAAGTGCTAGGGGTGATTATGCCCGGAAGGTCTCTTGGAAAAAATCGTCAAAACAGTTGCTAGGGGTGACTATGCCCGAACGTCTCTTTTAAAAAATAGTTTGAAGAAGTTTAAGTGTTACAATGCCAACGTATTAAAACAGCGTCAGAGAGAGCGATAGAAGGGAATAGATTCGAACAACCAGCCAGCCTTCTGAACTCCATGGAGAAACTATAAGACAACTTTAATCGAAATTCAACCAACCAGACACCAGAGGACCATCCGCATCTCAGGACTCAGGATCTACAACACGGCGGACAAGGTCTGAGAAAATCCAAATTTCCTTTTTTAAAGGGCAAAATTGGCCCGATTTTAGAGTCTCACTGATTTTCCTGAGATAATTTTTTTTTTTTTTGTGTGTAATTAAATAAATATATTAAATAGATAATGTCAATCTCATGTATGAATAAAAATCTTTTCAATAAATAAATTTAATAAATTAAATAAGTTAAATTCAGAAATAATAGAAATTTTTGTTTTCTATATATCAATTTTAAGAAATTCATAAGTAATTGCCTTCTGCTCAAAAGAGAAATATTTAGTTATTATCCATTAGTTTTATTAGAGAAATTGCTTGAATTTTATTTTGTTGACTTGTGTCAAGTTTATTATTTCAGTTGTTCTATTTCAGTTAATTAAAAGAATTAATTTTTTCATTTTTCCTCTAAATCTGTGTTTTATTTAGAATTGGTCACACATTTATATGTTGTATTTTCAGGTTCGTTATTATAAAAAAGGGTAAAATATATTGTATCAAAAAGGTATTCCTAAGGACACACCTGCGAGATTAAAATTCAAGAAATAAAGTAAATTCGTGTTCTCCCTGAGAAACAGGGTAATCATAAATACAGTTACTGGAAGTCGTAAATAAAAAGGGGGGTACCGGTAATTTGGGGCAACTCAAATTATCGAAGAAGTTATTCAATCCAGGCCAGCAAGATAGTAAGCCAAAAACTTCCAGTGGATTGGATAATTTATTCTTTTTGTCACGCGAGAACGAATCCTGTAGGCTAAAAATCTCAGGATTCGAGACTGTTACGTATTAATTAAGATAGGGGGCGTAATTAGTCTGACTCTAAAAAAGATAGAGTTTTTTCGTTGTAGTACATACAATGAGTCTAGCAAATACAATGGCACATGTCGCGCGATGGGCCGTGAGTCAACAACAAGTCGGCACAAGCTCACGAGCTCGAGCACTGTGGGATTAACCGAAGTGACGGACCAGCCGAGGGTGGATTAGAGGGGTTCTACTGTAGTTTTATTTCACGGAAGCTAAACTACCTACAGCAAAGAAACTTTTAACACAGTATAATTGGAAATCTTATGTGACAATAAAAATCAAATTCTGTATTGTAAGAATATATATTTTAAACAATATTATGTACATTTTATAAAAAATATTGATACAATTAAAAAATGATTCACAGTCAATTTAAAACTGAGTAATTCTAAATTAGATTATCTGTACAAATTGTTACAGTAATTTTCATGGTTTTAAAAATTAAATATCTGTTGAAGAATACTTACTAACCCTCAAGAAGCTATCATCCATTTGGCAATTGTGTAGTACCTGGTGATTTATACTGATCATGCAAACATGCTGAGGTGTAGCTGAATGTTTACATTACTTATTTAAAAATGAGTAACAAAGAATGCACAGTTTAGGATGTATTGTCATGGACATACATATATATATATATATATATATATATATATATATTTACTGCTCATTTGCACAGGGTAAAAAAAACTAAATAAGTATAAGATCCCAAACTGTTGATTATTGGATTTCCCTTAATTTAAGGGGGGGGGGATATTTTTTAATACATAAAAACATTGTATAATCAATAGCGATTAAAAAAAAAAAAATCTTGTTTAGTCATTAAAAAAATACTAAATTAGGTAAAAATATAAAAATTTTGACAGGTAAATCATAAAATCATTTGGTTTTGGTGGAGATTTAGGTAAAATTAGGCTGATTAATTAGAGAGGTCATTGACACAATGTGCAGTCTGCCATTTTGTGCTCACTAGCTTGACCTGTAAATTGATCACACAGAGGCTAGCTGGCCAAATGTTAACCAACAAGATTTGAATTCGCCAGGAAAATCCACCTCACAAACACAAGTCCGGGCACTATAGCTAGCAATAATAGACTAAAACTAAACTAATGTAGAACCTCATACGGAATCACTAGAACCGTTTTGGCAGACTCTGGGAGTCAACAACCTGATAATAAACTTTGATCCACCAACATTTTCAATTGGCATAATACAATGAAATTATATTTTTCTCTGCTAATCAAGACATATAAATGATGTATAAATAGATCCCATTTATCATTTAAGATATTTCAAATTATCTCCACAGCTTATCCCCCTAGAAAGAATAAATATAAGTTACTTGTATACCAAAAAATAGAGGCTATACTAAAACCAAGACACCCTCAAAGTTTGGATTTTTTAATCCGTTATTAAAAAAAAAAGAAGTGGGGGGGGGTTATATAACTAGGGACTTTAAGTATGGTAGTCAGGGGACTAAAGAAATATGAGGGCTGTTAATAAGTTAACTTTGATAAGAGATGATGTTCAAATAGCAAGTTTCATTTTATCTATAACAATTTTTTAACCATTTTATTTTAGGTATTTATACAAAGTTGCAAGAAGATCCATCTAACAGAACATTTTCTAAAATGGATAAGTTACTTTTTCTTTGCTGATATGAATTTGTGTGGTGATAAAGCACAATTTTTTGCTAGAAAACCCCATTAAAAAAAAAAAAATGAAGGGAAGCTAAAAAAGTATTATGATCATTCGGAACTGTCACATGATCATTGAATTTCCTTGTGATTCTACAAGTTTAGTAAGAACGATGTTGAGTGTCCAAATGAGGTCATAATCTTCAACAAATATCTTGACAAGGGTAAAACAATCACATGACAGTATTACATCTCTTAATTGAATCAAATTCAAAGTGAATATATGATAAAGCTACCCCACTTGGCGAAGGAAAAAAACTTTTCTAACATCACAATGAATCTCCTCATCTTCTTGCTAATATTATGTATGAACTGTTACTTTATCCACTCAGATTTGGCCACTTGTAACTTCTCTATCTTTCCAAATGTACAGAAATAACAAATACCTATTTTGCAGTTTATAGCATATTTTTTGGGAAGGCTTAAAAAAATGAAAACCATTTGACAAAAAGTACTGAGTGAAAAGGAGACTATGTTGAAAAATAAATTGAATTTTGGTAATAATAAAAAAATCTCTCGTTCCAAAGTCATTGACTCTTCAAACAGTCCTTGTATTATGTACGTAATCTTGATGTAAGCGTCCTGTGAATTGATCCAATAAACTTTAGACTTAAAGGTAGATATTTTCACCAGACAAGGTAGGATTAGTAAAACTCATGGACCCAAGCTATAAAATAATCGAACTTCTTGATGGAGTTTAACAGTTTGCCTTTAGGGACAGGTGGCAGACTGGACTCGGGAAATCTCTTGCTGAACTCTGAATTTCCTTTTTTACTTGATCCTAAAAATAAAACAATACAAAATATTAAACTTTTTGGCACAGAATTAAGAAACTGTCTAATTTCATTTAATTTATTTTTCATTGTGGGAGACAATAAGATTGCATACAAGTCATAATTCATACATACATTTCAAGACATTTAACAATTATACATATATAAACACATTTCAAATCTTCACAATAATAAGTTATAAATCATTACAATCAAAACAATGAACAATTTTGTACCAAGATAGAGGCTGTATAACAAACAATTTATTATAATATAAACAAATAAATACAATACTACAACACTCAAGTTTATACATTTCCATCCACTGCTGTTGATAAAATATATTGCATTGCAAGCGTCAACAAAAACCACAATATGTCTGTCCCCCATCGAGGCTTTTTGTCTGTTTTTAAAGGGCTTTTTGTCCTGAATTTGATTTAGTTTTTTGGAGAGTTTGTTTAGAAAGATAACACCAGCCTGACATGGCAATTTAATATGCCTCTTAAGTCTGTATGACCTTTTCGGAGGTCTTCCCCCCTCCTCCTAGTGTTATAGTTATGCACTTGTCTTTTGACATTAGGCATATACTTGTAGTACATTATTACCTCAAAAATATATATCCATTGTAAAGTCAATATAGAAAGGCCTTTAAAAGCTAATTTGCAGGATTTTATTTGACCCAGGCTAGTTATCAGTCTCAATGCTCTTTTTTGTAGTGTAAATACTCGTCTTACATTTTGGATTGTTGAATTACCCTACACAGAAATTCCATAATTTAAGTACGAAAAAATTACCCCGTAGTAGGCCATACACAGTGTACTAACAAATTTATACATCAAGTTGATAGGGCATTATGATACCTACCAAGTCTTGTCATGGAATTTAAACTTTATATAGATTTCTGAATATTGTAAATGTGACTCCGATGACGGGTATCATAAATGTATATATATATTAAACCCTCTATTTATTCTGAGTTAGTGTCTCGTCCCTACTATATTTTGAAGGTCAAAATACCTCCACTTAATGTCTTGTGTCGAAACTTGGGTTTGTCTAGCTTCAAAACTTTGTAAATATAAAGTTTTCTTGTAACATCAAGGTGCAAAAATACAATTTTAACAATAACTTAATTACTTTACATTGTGAAGAGTATTGCGGTTGTCAGTTTTTTCTTTCTCTCCGATGACTAGTTTTGTTGACTTCAGTCCATTAGCTTTCTTGCATTCCAATAAAGTTATCAGAGATTCTGTTCTTTGGGTCTAGTTTTTTATGATGAAGACTGTCTTTATTCATAACAGTTTGAAGTTGTAGGAAAAATGTTAAGGTGAGTTGACAGGCAGTCGTGTCCAGTATTCATTTAAAAATAATTTTAGTAGTAAAAATGTAGGAGGCATTACGTTGATGTACTAGTAGCCAGTTGATCAGCTACTTCATTTCCACTGACAAAAAATGTAGGAGACATTACGTTGATGTACTAGTAGCCAGTTGATCAGCTACTTCATTTCCACTGACATATGGGATGGTATTCATTGTAAGCTAATTTCCTTGTCAAATTTTAGTTAAGTGTCAAAAATAAGATGTATTTCTCATATTTCTAGTTTTTTGTGAAGAATCGGTAAGGATAATTACTTCTTGTTGTTCCTATTTAGGATTTAATAATAACTGTAAAAGATTTGTCTTGTTTCAGCAGTAAAATGTGTTCATACAGTCACAGGTGTTCAGTCTTTCCGCTATCAGTTTTGTAATTAATAATTTTTAGGAATGTGTGTTCCATAAATATTTTTTGCTTTTGATTTAAATGGGTTTTTCTCAACATTTTCAATGTGGTTTTTGCAATTTTAGGATTAATGAATTATCATTTGGTTCAACAACTTTTATTTATTTTAATTTGTTATATAAGTTATTAATTAGATAAGTTGAATTTGTATTCTCCTAGTTTGATACTGCAATTATTATTATTTTTTGTTAAACAAAGTTTTACCATTTCAGAGCTTACTTTACTATTATTTACAATGAGTAACATTACATGTGTTTGTACATATTTATGTATCTGAATTCATTAGAGCTCCATCCTAGCAAACGACGGTTTTAAGTGTTATATTTTTTAAATAAACATTGCTGTTATTTTTTATTAATTGTACTGATTTATTATTATTAACTTCTGTAACCACTATTGTTATTAACTATAAACAATGTAATGTTCACAATTTTGAGATCTTTATATCAAGATATATTTGATTGGGAGGAATGGAATAGTTGTAAGTAATGTGATTAATCAATAAATGTAATGAAATTATAAAAGATTTTATTGCATGGATTATTTGCGTTCAAAGACAAAACTATATAATGCAGAAGTTGAATGTAGACAGACAGACGAGATTTCAAAGTTGTTGAACGTACAGGATTATGTATGTGTATGATTTAAAAAACAATTGGAAAACTTTTAAGAAATGTTAGTTTAAAATTTCATAATTGTAATAAAATTAAGTAATTTGGTATGTCTAATGAAATAAGAAAAAAAATATATATTGTAAAATAATTGGATGGAAATAGTTTTGTCAGAAATCAGAGTGTGTGGTGTTAGCCAATCAGAAAACAGATAGAAGTAAAATTTGTGGTGGGGAGATTCATGATCCTAGATATAAAAAAAATACGGACCAATAGAGAGTGGGTCTCTGAAAAGAGTAGTTGTGTTTTAAGAACGCTCGAACTCCATCATAAGCTGATCGCTTGATCTTCCAGATGTACGATCGATGCCCATTATAAAATTTGGTACTGAAAACAGTTGTTTAACTTTAAATTTGAAATAAAATCAGTGAAAATTATGCCTTGGTATGAGTGTAAAATTGAGTTTTTTATATTTTTAACATGAACAATTAGTAAATTAAACTTTTACTTTCAGAAGCTAAGACTAATAGCTTTATTAATAAAATAAAGAAAAATCATGTGAAATATAATAAAAGGACTTTTGTAAAGAAAACAGTTAAAAATAACTTAAAGAAAGAAAAAAAAGTATTGTTCCAAAGAATTTGAGTAAAAATGAACTTTAAGTTGCAACTTTATAAGTAGCGAAACATTTTTTATCAGTGAATTAAATTTAAAAAAATAACTTTATGAACTCTTACTTGAAGTTTGAATTTTGAACTTTATGTATACTTTTAATATAAAAATATGTTAGTCATTTACAGCAATTTTGTTCTATAATTTGTTTATTAATAAATGTTTGTATTTCAGGAGGAGTTAAGCAAACCACTTAACAAAAATATGTAAGTTTAATATATATACATTTTTGGTTAATAAATGTATGTATTTCACAAGTTTTTCATGATCATTTTTCATATATGAGTACATTTTTCCGAAATTCAGGACCCAAAAAAAGAGTCAAATAAATAAGTGTTTGCTGACAATTTAAAGTAAATTCTCCTAGTATAAAATTAAAATTAAAAATAAATCAGCAAACTCAACGCCTCAGGTTTAATTGAATAGATCTCATAAATAAAAATGATTACATCAACAAATTGGGGCCATGTTGAAATCCATTTTCTAAAATTAAACATGAATACCTCCTAAAAAAAAAAAAACCCCGTAATCTAGTTTTCTTGCAAGTAACACACTTTCATTAATTTGTTTTTGTTTATTCATTATTATATATTTTTAAAGTTATCCTATGTTATGCATGATTAATAATAATATCATGTAAACTACAGTGTTAAATATGCAGTGGTTTTATTTCACAATGCAATAGCTTAGTTTGATACATTTTATGTTGTTAATTTCATATTTCAATTTTTACATATTATATTAATAAAAATTAAAAATTCACCTGTCAAACTTTGCTTGGAGACAGTAAACATTTTATGTAAATCACTCAGAGCTGCCAACACATAGAAATTATGTTCTTTTTCCGATGGTCCAGAAAATATCTTTGATACATCTTCTTTCAACTGTGAATTTTCTACTCCATTTATAAACATTGGATTCTATAAAAAAAATAAAAATAAATGTAAATTTTAGAAAATATTAAACAATGTTTAACCTTAATCACTAGAGAATAATAAATAAAACAGCATTGTTACTTATTTACAAAATATTGTATGTAGTTAGAAGAAAATTTATAGTACTACTGAACATTTAGCTGATTAGATGTATGTTATGTCAGGTTATGTTAGGTCACCATCATATACACTTTTAATCTCTGGATTTAAAACTTGAGGGTTTGGTTTTGGAAGGATGGATTTTAAAATTAATTTTGAGAATCAATTTACTCGAAATAAATCATCTAAAAGTTGTTTTTGGTATACATATAAACCATTACATTACATATGAGTATACAAAATTTGAACTCAATATTTGATATATTTTCAAAGTTATAACTTTTTTTTTATTAAACGAAATGGTGGATATACAGAAAACAAAGATTTTTTGGACATGTTTTAACACTTTGAAGCCTAAGACCGAGTATAGGTCGGGCAGTGCGACAATGCTCGCCGTCGAAGCCCGAGTATACATCGGGCTGCGCTAAATAATTCTATACAATCGCGATGTCGACATATAATCAGGTTTCGGCACTTTTGCTTAGCTAATTGGTTATTTATCTTTGCATGTCTTTGATTTTCTAATAGTCTGTGCTGTTGATATGGACTAAATATAAATATTATAAAGCTGATGCTAGGCAACGTAACACGTCTACGAGTAACGTAGCAGACGTTTGTTTAGTTCAAAGTTAGTGACTGAGTAATCAAGATTCGTTATGTTTGTTTGTTGTTTTTCTTGAATACTAAATACTTTTTGAGTTATGGTGGTGCCCAGAATGTTCAGTACCCCTTTGTGTACCTGAATGTTTCAAACTGTATCATACAAAGGTCAATTATGTTTAGTGAAGTGCTGTGTAGCTATTTTTGTTTGTGTGTGTATTTTACCCTTTTTCAAGACTAAGGAGTGTTGACTGTGAGTAAAATATCTATTTACATGTACTGTATATATATATTTAAAAAGGTAATCTTTTTAGGTTTAAAATGATATATAATAAGTCATATGATAAATATAACAAATACCACAATTTTTTAAAAACATGTCCAAAACGCCCAGGCACAGTAGGAAAGCAGCGCGTTAGAGATTTAGGCTTCAAAGTGTTAATAACTTTTTTTTTATTTATTTTTAACTGGGAAAATGAGCTCTGATGGTGCCAGGAAAACTTTCTGAAACACCCTGTATATATGTTTGAATTGGGGAGATATGCGCTCATCACACGATTCAGAGTTAGTGAACCATTCCCCTCAAGGCCTGTTTTGTCCTAGTCTTGTTAGATCACTTTCATCTTTCCTATTAAATCTCACTTGACTAACTCTTGTTTTCTTCCAACTCTTATGCTATTCGATTTTTTTAAATACTTGTGGTTCATAAAGATGAACTACTTTACAATCATATTCCCCTTAAAAAGAAAAGAAAAAAGGGCATTCAATAGAGAAAGAACTTAGCACTTGAATACTAAGCATTTAGTAGTTTAATTGCATCAAGGTCGGAAGAGCAAAGAATTGGTCAAGAGAGATCTGGTTAGGAGAGACAAACTACAACAGACATCAGACATCAATCCCAAAACTACTCCTCAGGGGCTCATTCACAGTTTTATTTTATTTATTTATTCATTTCATCACTTTTTTTTTGTTACACATGAAACACGTGACATGTCATGGATTACATAAATATCATACATAATAGTAATTACTAAAATAAAATGTACATATACATAAAAAACAGATATACAGTAGAATCTCTGTTAACCGGTCCTCGGATTAACCGGCCTATATCGTAGTGTACTGGTTGGATGAGAGTTTCCGAAAATAAATTGTAATTGAAACACCAAAGAGGTAGCGATATTAAACGACTTTGTCGATAGCGGTATCCCATTGTTGGCGGCGTAAAAACACCACGGCACCAAAGCGGCGGCGATATCAAACGACTTTGTCGATAGCGGTATCCCATTGTCGGCGGCATAAAAACACCGCGGCACCAAAGCAGCGGCATAAGCAGCGGCATAAAAACACCGCGGCACCAAAGCAGTGGCGAGTCAAACGATTTTGTCGATAGCGGTATCCGATTATCGGCGCCATAAAAACACCGCGGCATTGGCACCCGTCGGTATAGCAGACATACACCCACAAAAACGTTTGATGGGCCGCTTTTTTTCTACGAATCATTTTAGTATACATTATGGAAAATATAACATTTCTTTTCAGTTTTTGGAAGCGTGTGTTGGTTTCGTTTGAGACGCGGTTAAATGTGTCAAAAGACTTGACAAAGGGGAATCTGTAAAAAAGCTTTGTAGTGTTTAATTTTTTTCATGTTTGATGTATAATATACATAACATAATATATACGATACATTTATGTACAATAAAATGAGTTGCAATAACATCTTAATTGCATAATTCTTAGTGCTACCTGATTAAATAAGCTTTCTTTGAACGAAAACTGATTTTTCACGGGAACCTCGGATTAACCGGCCTGGGTGTCAGTCCCTACTAGACCGGTTAAGAAGGATTCTACTGTACCTACATTTTAACAAAACAATGCAGCATATTAAAATATCTACAAAGAATAAGTTCTACTTAACACCTGCAGACTGAGATTAGTTACTTCTGTAAAGGTATTCTCCAACAGAGTAAAAAGCTTTTTCTAGCAGTATGGACGTGGCAATCCCGAGGAACCAGCTGGATCTACACCTTTTTTTATGTAGTCTTCGATTAGATTAGACCCCTTTTTTTCATATTCCCTATTAGGTCTCTAGCAACTATTATTGTTCTCTTCTAATCCCCTGATACTATTAGAATATTCGAGGGCTAGAGGTCATTTTATTTCTATATTTTTAGGCAATGACCAAGAATTTTTTTGCCTTTAAACAGCAGGAATAATGTTAAAGGTCTAGCTGATAGTGTTAGGTTTGTAAAATTTTGTAAAACTTAATGAAAATTCTAAAACAATATATTATAACATTTCATGAAAATGTTTAAAAAAACAAACTGGTAATTTATTATAATAGTAAACTTTAATGTAATAGCAGATATTTCTTGTTGAAACTCCATATTCAAGGATAAAATAAAGCAAAAGCTTAAAGTTTCAAATATTTTAATAATATAAATGAGCTACAATTGTTTCGCCTGCGGCATCATCGGGCAACTTGCATCAACATTCCCGATGATGCCGCAAGGCGAAACAAGTGTAGCTCATTTATATTATTAAAATATTTGAAACTTTTAGCTTTTTCTTTATTTTATCCTTTATTATAATAGTAACAACGGGTAGAAAACTGATTTTTCATTAGCATTATTTAATAATGAGGACTATTTATAAAATTTAGTACTGAACTTACATTGATAGATTCTTGCACAACAGATTCCACTGCTAACTCTATCTCATCAAAGTTTTGGTTTGAAGACAGATTCGTTGACAGGTTCATCATGATGGCAGAACCTTCAGTTGGTGCACTTTGGTGTTCTCCGTTGTATGTGGAAGTGAGTACTATATATGCTGCTATTATATTAGCTAGGTTCCAGCGAACACAAGGAGATGGAGTCAATTTCTAAAAAAAAAAAGATGTACTTTTCTATTCTCACGAGGCAAATTTAATCTCATCTAACAAAGAAAGAAACAATTATTACGACCAAATACATATTTTATTTAAAGTATTAAAATTAATTATTAAAAATATCATTTTAATAAGTCACAGTCGAAAACATAAAGGATTTTATTTATTAATTATAGATACATACCAAATCGCTCTCATTTCGTAAATTTACACTTTATTACACATCTTATAAATCTCAAACACATTTACTATTCTTCCTCTAGTTTAATCCATCAACTTTCTAAATTATATCTCTTCAAAAACACGCCTTTCAAGATCAGCTCTCTCTACCAAACTAACTTTTATTTTTAGAGAAAAAGAATAACATCAGCCCAAAAGCTCCAACACATCTCCAGTGAACCTTCTTAACTATTGTCTACAAATGTATCCAACTATCCAAAAAATAATGTTCCACAGAGTTAAGGACTCATTTAATTTCCTATTGTTTCATCTATGGTCACCCTTTGTCATAGAAATTAATTTAAAATCATCATATTTATTCTTTATAGATGTTTCTCACTATCAGTGTCTATGAAGTTACCAAATGTCAAACCCAAATCCCTTTGGAATTTTTAACATTTCTTTACTAAGTTCAATTAGTCTGTTGCTAAAGATTATCTTTTGTGTTTTTATATAAAACGTTTCTTTTTAAAGTCTTTATATAAGTTATCTTTTACATTTACAATTCCTTTTTAAATATAAACCCTAGCCTAATTAAACCTAACATGTCTTGATATCCTAATAAGATTATGGTTTCTATCAATCTGAAAAATCACATGCTTACTATGTCCATCACTGAATGTTTTGTACTATTCAAACACACGTGCACGAGTCATGCAGTCTTCCCTGTAAGCCCAAGTTAAAAAAAAAAAGTCCATTGGTGTTTTGTTTTGTTCAATTTTATTCAAAAATTGAAACTGACATGTAGCTTAACTTTTAAATTAGCATTATTCAGGCAAACAAATACATTAAACGATGATTCACAATTAACTGAACGACCAAGAGTGTTGATGTTTGTCAAGCAGGTTTTAGATACGATTAAGTCTCCACCAAAGAGTTCAGATTCAGTTCAATGCTATCTCTAAGAGGTAGAAACATCCTCTCATTATTTAAGATACACCTCATATATGTTGTGATGGGTTAAAAAAATGAATGGTAAGTTTTTGTGGAAATATCCAGTTTGAATCACACAAAATTTAGAGACCAAATAAATGGTTATTGGAATAAAGTTTCTTCTTTTTTTAAATTAAAAGTATAAATACCTTATTTTCAGTTTACCTATAGATCGTTGTTTCTTTAGCAGATGTTTCCTTATCGCTAAGGAAACAAGGATTGTATTAGAGTGAAAATAAAGTATTTATACTTTTAATTATTAACAATAATAGTCTGGAGGCTTTACTAAACATAGTGAACAATGTCTGTCTATCAACCTAAACCAGATGTTGAGATTTTATAAAATTTTGTATGTAGGAAATTTTTTACTGTAAGAGTATGTTAATTAGGGTATTTTCTACTTTACTAACAGTGGATGTTTTTAATAACACTGACAGGAGATAGACTATAATCAGTAAATTAGCCTACTATCTGTGAAATAAACAGCAGAAATATTGCACTATCTTTCTTATATTTTCTTTTGTCATTATAAGATTACACTTACAGAAATGGTTGAGAATGGTAAGATATCTGATTTTAAAGATGGACATCTCTTCCGGAACAATTCTTCGGATTCAACATCTGCACCCACTTCTTCAATCATCTTCTTCTTTAACCTAAAATAGATAACAAATCTTAGTTTCAAATTCTATTTATAAAACCTTCCGTTTCCTGAATAATTGATGTACATATGATGTATGCTGCAAAAATCAAGCAGGAAACACAAATGGCAGTTCTCTCTCACATCATCCTGCATTGTAACTAACATGGACTTAGTCAAGAAAGGCTTCCAAGACCTAGGCAACCATGGCACCCTTATTAAGGTGACTTACCATCACTGCTGGTCTTGCTGATAGAATATTCAAGATGCATCATAACATCAGCATTAAGTGATGTTGAATTCATTTAATAAGAAGTAAACATATCCTGAACAAGAACAATCCTTCATAACCAAAATAACAATTAATTTTAAACAGTCCATGCATTTTTTATTTAGTACATGTATACAAAAATATTTATAGATATGTCTTCTTAAATTATTATTTATGTAATCTGAAATTTTTTACATATCACACACTGTTTTAAAGATATTAATCTTAATTAAAAAAACCATGTTACACTGTATGAACAAAATATCTTGTCGGAAACGAACATACTATCCGGGAATAGATTATCCTGATAAATATTAAATGTTGAGCTTGACTTATGAGAAAAATTATACAGTATAACAAACACACAGAACACAATTCTCATAAAAAAAATACGCCTAAGTATCAGACGCGTTTCAACGACAAGGTCGTCCTCCTCATAGTTATAATTTGATTGGTGTAGCTCGTGTATCACTGAGGAGGACGACCTTGTCGTTGAAACGTGTCTGATACTAAGGCGTATTTTTTTTATGAGAATTGTGTTCTGTGTGTTTGTTATACTGTATCCTGATAAAATTAAACTTGTTATAACTGGAACAAAAGATCATGCCAATATTAAAAGAGAATGAGTTGTAACAATATGAAATTTTCAATAAAGGACATCTGAAAATTATATAATGCATCAACCACTCATACATTATGAGTTTAACCAAAATTGTATTTTATAATCTTGTAAAATAGTTCATTTACAAATACTCACATTGTCCTATAATCATCTGCATAAAATAAATAAAAAATCATGTCCAATTCACACTGTAGATAGAAAATAATTATCTAAATAAATGTATATATAAAGAAGTGATTACAAACTCCATAAAAATACAGTTATACTGATAAAATGAAATAGTAGCTAATAATAAATATAAGAAAAGAAGACGAAGAAAGGAGGAAGTCGGAGAGCAACAATGACTGTGATATTGCTGTCTTAGGTTATTACTTCATGGTTGACTTTTGGGAAGTTGTTACTGCAGACTGCATATAATTAAATTTGATTCATTCTAAAATAGCAGAATATGTACAGAAGAGATTAGGCCTACCTAACATTTAAGTATTAATATCTACATTTGGGCAAGTTTTAGTCTTTTAAGTACCATAATTCCACTACTATTAAAAAGGAAAACTCTATAGAAAAACTGTTTAAAACAATAAAATACTAGATTTATTTGAGATCAATCGGTGACATTTAAATTATAAACTTTAGAATTTAATCATAGCTATTCAATTTTTTTTTCCCCGATTGGTTATTGAATAAATTGTATATAAATCTAAATTCATTGTCAAAATTTGCTAATTTTTAAATTGTTAGTTAACTTTGATTTCATTAATGTATTCCATATTTTCATTCAGGTTTCCATTATAAATAAATTATTCAAAATTATAATTGATAATAACATTTCTAAATATATATACCTGTAACTCCACCATGGTTCCCAAGGAAGTATGATTTTGGTCACATCACCTTTACGCAGTAATTCTTCAAACTCCTGTCGTTCATTCTCTGTTAGTTTCTCCCAAACAGAATCAGCATCATCTAAATCTATACCATTTAATCTCTCAGCTAAGTCAGTGTCACTTTCATCATCTGAATCTAGGATAAGACAAGCAATGGAAAATCAACTTACTTCTTCAAATAACATTTTACTAATTACAGGATATAGCAAACATTTAAATTTAAATCATGGTTTTGGTTTATACAATACAATAAATTCTCATTTTTAACATTTTTCTATTACAAGCAGTTAACATTTCTAGTTCATGTTTGATCCCCTTCGACATATTTTGATATTTTTATCTACAAAGATAAGACCTAGAAGACATCTTCCCCAAATAAAATTTAGTTTTCAAATGTTGAAAAATCTATGGGTATGCACTGTATTCTACTAAAATTTATACCCTCAGGGGTTCATATATAATGAGTGCAAGTTTGACAATCCCAAGATACCTTAGCTGGATATACCCCTTTCTTCCAGTAGTCTTGGATTAGATCCATGTATTTTATCTCTCCTATCAGATGTCTTGACCAATTTTGTTCTCTTCCTACTATGAGGCTATTAGAGTATTCTAGGTCTAAGTTTATAATTCTTCTATTTTAGCATTACGTATTTTGAAAACTCCTAATGGGTGGTTCTTAATTTAACAATTTATTACTATCTGTGGGTAATTGTAACCATGGCAGACAAATATAAACCTGAAGATAGTGCCTTTTTGAGAATTAGGTATTATAAACCAGATAATTAATTTAAATATTTAGAGTTCAGTGACGATGAATTCATTTTATGTATGATGACTTTTTGTACTAAAAGTTACAGTGAAAGTTTAAATAGCAAAGATGAACTTGCACAGTAATTTATTAATGTAGGGATGTATCTGAAAGCGCATGTGTTTATTGCTTGCCAATGTGTTGTGCAAATAGTACAAATTGTTTTCCTAACATAAATTATAAACAAACTCAATAAATAGGAATATAAGTAACAGAGAATATATCAGATGATACACCGTTATAGTCACGATAGATGAAATACGACTTGTAACATATTTGTATACCCTTTTTATAAAAGTTGATGTATTATGCTATTTGATGCAAAACTAATTAAATGTCTAATTGTGTGTGTCTTACAGCTAAACCTTTGCCTACACTAGGTGATAGCGAACACATTAACAGTAAGTGAAGTCTAGGCCAACTAGACATGATAATTACCTAATTCATCATCTTCAAACTGACTGTCTATCTGTTGTACTCTCTGCAACATTTCCATCATTTTACGTCCTGACTCGGGATCCAAATCACTTCCTGTAATATCAGAAACAACACATTCCTTGTAGAAAGATTCTGAACACTGGATGTGGACTTCTGCTTGGTAACATTTCAACGAACAATATGGAATGTTACATCTTGGACACGTATATTTTGCATCTACTTCATTACACCTAAAACAGAAATAAATATAATCAGGTTTTATTTTAGGGAAGGAGAGAAAATATAACTTACTTTTGTCATAGGTACTTAAATCACTGATTGCCACTTTTATCTGTTTATGAATTGTTTTACACATTTTACTATACTGTATAACGTAAGTCTGTCTGATGTGCTCAAAGAAAAGTCATAATATTTTCCATAGGTTGGCTGCTACACATGCATATGGTTATCGTGATAATCACAGCATAGTTTGACCTGATGCCTCTTCAATCTTGTTGTAATGTCCATGACATCTACTTTCTGTTCAAAATAGTTAATAATTTAGTTTATTGCTCAGAGATTCTTGCAATTGTAATTTTCTCAACTCCTCTGGCACGAGATTGTGGAAGCTTTTCATAGGTACTCTATTGTAGTGAGAATTATTAAAATCAGTTATGTTTGTGATTCGATGTCTGGGTCATATCATCCTGGAAGATTTGTTTCTTCTCTTCCAGCTTCCAAAAGAAATCATAGAATGAGGAGTAACACAACTGAGTACCATTTTAGTTCATGTTCGGAAGTTGTGTTGGGGCTTCTTTGTATTATTATTTAAATTTTCAATATTTATTTTAGATCTATGTTTTTTACTACCGGTACCTTTTTAGTTGTACCTGTAGTGACATTTAACTTTTGTTATTATTATATGTGTTGTAGCAGAAGTTTTATTAATACCGTAGTGCTATATATTATTGTTATTGATATTTATTAGAAGTAATGATTAAATTGCTGTAAATTTATGACTGTTAATTAAGTTGGAGTATATTCATTTATAGTTATATGTTATATGCATTTATTAATGGGCCTTTTTAAAATGAATCAAAAAGTGATTAAGACATTTGTCAAGTTTTTTGGTTTAAAGTTATTTTACTAATGATGGATTGTTCATATTATTAATATGGTTTGCTATCATTTGTGTATAGGTTAGGTTAGGTTAGGTTAGGTTAGGTTATTGTGCTAGTACATTTAAAAAAGATTTTGTTGTTCGGAGAATCCTTGTATTTAGGCTTGAGTTCTTTTCTTAGATTATAGATTTAGTTTTAGTTTTTAACATAATCCTAGGCTATTAGGCTATGTTGGTTTTTCCCTCTTTTATGTAATAGTTTCACTTGATAATATGACAGTTTCACAAGGTAATTAGTTAATGATTTCATAATTTTTAATAACAAAATCCGATAATAATGTACAATGATTATTTACCTAAATATCTAACCAAAATGTATAAGCTAAGTGCATCTTTAATTGTAACACTGTAAACTAGTTAGGTAAAGGATAAGTTTTGTTTAAACAGATAAATTAAAATTAACTAGTCTATTGATGTATCAGTGACTGTCATGAAATGGTTGTTTTACATTCAAAGGAAGACGTTCAGTATAAACAAAAAACTCTTTTTTTAGTTAGTCTGTCAAGAGCATTAATCATTAATATATGGTAAATATACAGTGTACAAATATATAGATCAACTATGATCTGATTGTTTGAAATAAGGTAAATAGTAAACGATTTCATAATTTTCCATAGCAAAATTGCACGCCACTGTAGATTTACCAAACATATATAAGCCTAATTAAACTGGTATGTCATGTGGAAAAAAAAAAAAAAAAAAACTATTAAGACTAGGAATAATTAGGTTTAGGTTATATTACTTTTTCTAGTAATGTTCTTTTCCATCTACCTACAAAAATTGTACAATGTTTCTTCCATATAAATAGCCGAGATATAGCATTTAGGCGGTAATTCTTTACAAAGAAAATTACTGCTTTTTTGCATTTTTTTTTTGTTAACATGTTCTACATACTTTATTTCTTAACAATAAAATAAGTATTCACAACATAGAACTAATTTTTTCACCAAAAAATCGCAATTTCAAAACTACAGAATTCAAGACATTTATATGTAACCGAAGTCAACATTGAGCGTGGTTAGTACTTGGATGGGTGACTGCTTAGGAAATACTGTACATTTTTTTTTTTTACAAATTTACGCATAGGTCAGGTAAGGTGGCTATACCTATTTTAACTCGAAATTCACTTAATGGACACTAACCTAGAAAAATTGAAATAATGTTTGTTTTTTTTCCGAGAAAAAGTTAGCTCTGCTAACTTATAATAAGTTGAAAACTTATTTTATTATTAAAAATAAGGTATGTAGAATATATATATATATTTTAAATCGCAAAAAGCAGTAACTTTCTTTGTAAACCATTAAGACATGAAATTACAAAAATAATGAGGTTAATTTATTTTAAGAGTGGTATAAACTTACAATTTACACAGCTTATTAAGAGAATCTACTGGAGTGTCCATTTCTTTGCTAAATGTAAACTGTTCAATAATAACATCCAAATAATACTACTTATATAAAAATTCAGTTAACCTTAAAGATAAACAAATACTACTAAATATAACAATTTGACCACATGATCAATGGATTCAATGGAAATTATCAAATCAATCAGCTGTTATTTTATTACATTTCATAACTAAACGCCATAATTAATTTATCATTTTCTATATTGAGGTTAAAGGTCTAAATTACGATTATAGCACCGAGTCCATAATTAATACCTTATATATTATATCAATGGGTATATATATTGTGCTATGATTATTTTAATACTTAAGAAATATAATATTATTACTATGTATTATATTAAATTTGATATAAATTTTGTATAGTATAGGAAAAATCACATATATGTTAACTGATAGTAATATCTTTCATTACTTTGTTGTTTTTACGAGGGAAATTTCCTGTTAAATGAGGGAATAGGGATATTTGTGACTGAATAGGATATCAATTAATTAATGCCGATTCTCCAGTTCGATGTGATATGATATGAACAGTGGAAAGATAAACTCCCTCTCTCCGCATATAATGTGATTTAGAAAATTGAGAATAATATAGAATGAAGAAGATTACAAGATTGACAAGACGCCACAAAGAGAAAATGGCCCCGGGAATTGGACTTTGGGCAATAATTAATTCCATAAAGGGCTCATTGTACTTTGTTAGTGTGTGATTTAAACTCAATATTGTAAATCTGGATGGTGAAATCAGTGAACAGCAAGTAAGTAAAAACTGTACTTTACGATGTTGATCCTAAGCTAATCTTTATTCGACAGTCTCACTTTAGTAAACTGGATTTGTAAAATAGGAATATGTGATAAACAATATGTATTTATTTGACTAGGCATTGTAAAGTACATGATTCCTGTCCTGTTGATATCAGTGGAAACCGGCATTTTCCCAATCTAGTTAAACAGTTTAAAAATGTAATTTGATGTTGCTTAGATTTCATAGTTAATTTGAAGGATAGGCATAAATCTATTTTAATAGTTTGTATGATAGGCTAGGCTTTTTAATTAAATAATCAAGTGTATTATTGGCTACTATAAAAAAGAAAAGAATATGTCCTTATTGGCCTAGGTGTTAACTAACCTATGTCTTATATGTTTTATAAGAAACAACTTTTCTACACATACTTAGGGTGATGGATAATTTAAGAGTACTAGTCTTTTCAAGAATTCAAATGAGTGAGTTTATGTGTCATTTTAAAATTAGTTTAATGTTCAATTCATATCCCATTGAAATTTATATAGAAATTTCATGTAATCATGTTTTACATACCTCATTATTAAATAATTGCATCATCCTTAAGCTGGGAAGACCCTTTTCAAGTATCAAAATCTATTGGTCAAAAATAAGAAATTTACAAGTTTGCATTCGATGTTCAGAATAGGCTACATAATGAGCCTATGCATTGTTATATTTTACTTACTTTAAATGCAAAACAAAATTAAAAAATATCCACACATTGTTGCATCAACTTGAAAGCTCATGCAACATCAAATATATTACCGGTATGGTATTATTTGCATGTAAAATTGGTAAATGTTTACTTTATGGTGGCGCCGTATTTTTTGTTTTTTAATCGTCTACTACATACAGTCACAACAGGTTTGGCAGGTTTGGCCAGGTGGCTATATATATAATAACCTGGCTAAACCTTTCGTATTAATAAGATCACTATTTTTCACTGAAAAATCACAATATAAAAACTATCAAATTGAGGGGTTTATAGGTTACACATAAGGGAAAGACAATAGGATTAAGAATATTGTATTAATATAAGTTAATTACCTTAGAGGTTGTCCTCAGTCCGTATTATAGTTATGGCTACAGCGCTGTTCGCCGAACACTGTCGGCTTCTTCAGGCCCGCACTAACACATAAACACGTAATACAACACAACCACAACACTAACACATATATAAAATCAGAGTATGACTCGTCGTACATAAATAATAACATTGTTTGTGGCCAGATTATAAAGTCTTACTTGTCCAGCTGCAGGTACGGTACTGGATGTATACAGCAGTTATCAGTATGATACTGATAATACAGTGTTGTGTTGTGTTACATGTTTATGTGTTAGTGCGGGCCTGAAGAAGCCGACAGTGTTCGGCGAAACAGCGCTGTAGCCATAACTATACTACATTATATGTTTCTTGCTTTCTGAGAACATCCTTATGACCGTAGTAAAATATGAAAAAGTTTGGGGTTGACCAAGTAATTGCGCAGAATTACCTTCAATTGTATTGGTATAAGCCCCGGTGGTAGGGTCTCTAAAATTTTCGCTATGGTTGACCGTTATGTGTGCGAAATAGTATGAGGAAAGAGTATTGTATGCTCGCCAACAGTCTGTTATTTTTGTCGAACTGGGTTTCACCCAGTTTCTTATAAGGGATATTAGAGTTCGCCTATTGCATTTTTTAACAGGTATTAAAAATGATAAATCTGAATTTCTTTGGATACCACCGAGTACCCAGTTGCCTTTGACTAAGCGGTCTCGATTGTATTTTCGTTTGCCAAATTTTGCCTCATCAATCTCTACGACTTCACCTGGCCTTCCTATTTGGACTCAATTGTTAATTGTATCATTTATATATACTTCTCTTACAAATGAATACCAGTCAACAATTGTCCTGGATGATACGTCTAGGTGAGTTCGTATAAAAGATTGACGAGGAGAATTTAAAATTATAATGAATGAAATAAGTCGAAATAGTATAACATTATCTTATTTCGATAGGGCAATAAATGAGCCAATTTTAGCAGAACATTTCCATTACACCGCTGTGGTTTTTGTTTCCTTAACCTAATCCTTTTGTAGCACTGGAAAACCCAAACTTTTATTTCAACACAAATTTCATAAACTGTTTATTTATTATTTTATGCTGTAAATAAATATTTAGTACGTCTATATCTTCGAATTTTGATAAGTGAAATAGTAATAACTTACATTCTTGACACTCCAATAACGAAGAAATATTATTCACAATTATACACAAGATGCGTACTTATGTTACACTTGTTGCAGACTATATTTGCGTATTATATTGACAGATTGGCAGCATATCACGTCATCTGTGATGTCAGATATATACCTTAAAATTTATTTAGTAAGATTTGAAACATAAATGTGAACATTTGCCATTATCTCTAACCTATAAACTCGTCAATTTGAGAGTTTTTAGATTGTGATTTTTTAGTGAAAAATAGTGTAAAACATAACGACAATGTTATTAGCGTATGGTTTAACGCATGCACATTACACAATGAAACTACGCTAGATCGCTATTTCATATCACAACAGGTTTGCTCACGTTGCCTTTCGTATGTTTATTGAAGTTAATAATTTGCTTACTTTGTGATATAGTTAAATATCATGACAGATTTGGCCAGGTAGCTATATAATTATATAAAACCACCTGGCCAAACTTTTCGTAAGTTTATTGAAGTTAATAATTTGAAATTAGTTCACGGATAAAATCTGTGATCACGAATATTATAGATTGAAATATCTTTAATAACATGAGACGTAAAAGTGAACATTTGTCATTATGTCTAACCTATAACAAGTCTAACCAATAAATACGTTAGATTTGATAGTTTTTGATTGTGATTTTTAAGTGAAAAATAGTGATTGGCACAAGGAAAACATTATTTAGCCTATTCTTATGAAGTAAGGTATGTAGTAGACGATAAAAAAATAAAATCCGTAAAATACGGCGCCACCTTGTAGTAAACATTTACCATTAATTAGTTATTTAATTTTTTTTTAATGTGATCTAACTTTGAAATTTATATATTTTAAAAAATATTGTTTGACTTTCTTCACTAAAAAAAATATACAAGATACAGTGAAACTATAGGTTAGATTTATTAACAAAAAGGAATAAATTCAAAACATGTAAAATTAAAGAAATATAGGTTTGAATAGATAGTTCATAAGTCTTTGCCATTGTATTGAAGTTTGTATGAAATTAAAACTATTTAACCTTAACAATTCTATAAAATACCATATTACACATTATGAATTGGTCATTGTTAATCAATTATGATGTACGATAGAGTTCAAGTGATACAAAAACAACAAGAAAAATCATTAAAAAAAATTCATCACAATTTCTAGGACAGTTTGTAAGATATGTATTCTTAACTGTTCATTTGACTATCACTGGACTATCTTTACACAAATGAAACAATAATATATAAACTAAGTCTTATCTCTGGTTTTGGGGTAAGTGCAGGCTTTCTCAAGGCTAGGGGCAGCAACATAAATTGAATTAATACTTTGTGTAGCTAGTTCTATACATTTTTCCATGTAGTGTTGGGTTAGATCTCTCTCTTTGATTGTTCTTATCAAATCTCTCTTGACCAACTATTGTTATTTTTTGACCCTGACTGTTAGAATATTCGAGCATTCTTCATTTTATCTTATTTTTTGTTTTATATAAGGTAATGATTGCTGAGGATTTTAGCCTTAAAAAACAAATTAACAAATCAAATTAGTCTATCAGTAATTTATTTACATATATAACCATTATACCTTCACTAAACCTTGGATAAGTGAAAAAGAATAAAGATTTTGTTAGTCATCAAGGGCTTTATTAAATAAATTTTAATTTAAATAAAATAACATTCTGTATAAAATCATTGAAACTGTGTTTGTGATTAAAGTATTTGTACACATTACTGATAAGATAGGGACAACTTTAAATAGACAGATAACTAGAGAGCATTATATAAAACAGTACAGTGAACAACATGGATATACATAATGAGAAGTGTTTCATTAGAGAAGATAAATCATATACAAATAGTCAAGAAAATAAGATATAAAACAATTTTTAAGTAGCCTACATTTAGTTATACATAAAATGTAGGCTATCCCTTTTTGAAGCTGAGCACAATTTGATATTAACAATTTAAGTTTCAAACTGGTACTTTTTAAAATAAAAACTTCTTTTTTTAAAAATAATTTCTACGAAAATACTATATGAATTTTTTTTTTTCATTACTGCATTAGAAAGATTATGAAGATTTTAACAACCAGTTAAAATATATATATGACACATAACCTAAAACACACATTTTTCATAAAAAGTTTGTGGCCGAGACTTGAATTTTCGTTTAGATTCAAAACTACAACTGTCTCAAAATCATCTTTCATGATTTTGATCACATTTTACTTTGTAACCTAACAAAACAAAATATTTTGGTCGACATCTTCCCAAAAGTGCCGATTTTGTGATTATGGGTAAAACCCTAAAATCGTTTATGGAGCTATTATAAAGAGCCCTTATTATTCAAATTTTGTCACATTTGAAGGTTAATGTCCCAGACCAGTGTGCCAAATTCCAAATAAAAGAAAATTATGTATCACGATTAACATTCAAAACAAAAATGAATCTTTTTTGTCGTTATTAAAAATTTTAATATATGTTTTTCGCCCAAGATGAGGAATGACATAAGCAAAGGAAGCTTAGGCTCAATATTTAAATATATAAATATTTATTTAATTAAAAAAAATATAATTACTAACTATTGATAGAGGGACTAACTTACCTCTCTTAAGAAGTACATGGTTAAAACATCAATGATACAGATTTCCCCCCCTTTACATATTAATAGAATAGAGACATTTTAAGGGAATGTAGTGATTATTTTTGCTTTAGTGGGTGGGTATGTTAGGAAGTTAGTGCTGTAATTTTGACCAATTTATACACACCTTTGCTTTTAACATGCCCCAAAAATAGAAATCAAGTGGATTTAAATCAAAGAACCGAGGAACCCATTCCATACGGCCATGACGTCCAATGCAATTTGGAAAATTAAAATCCAATTAGTCCCTCACTGACAATGTTTAATGCGTTGGTGCACTGTCTTGTTGAGACCATTCAGGACTTCCTTCCTGTAGTAAGTTAATTTCAGGCATTAACTGATCACCTATCATAGTCATATATGAATCACCACTCACACTACCTTCAAAGAAAAATGGGCCAGAAACATGTACTTTATCATACCACATATTAGCCAGCTAATATTTTTGGCAGGGGATATTTTACCCCTCCTCCTCCCACATCTAAAGGCTCAGAGAAATGTAGGAAACTTGTTTATGTAGTTATATAAAATACCAAGTGTCCTAAAAGTCCCACCCCCCTATTTGTTTTTTTTTATGAATGGAATTAGACAGATTTGCTTTGGGGAAAGTTTAGATAACCAAAGGAGAAGTTTTAGAAGTATAAAGATTTTCAACCCTTACCCCCAAATTGGGGTAGTTTGGGGGTAAGTCAAGAATTTGAAATAGCAACCTCTATTGAGTGATACCTCATTTTTTAAAGGCCTTTAAAAAATAAGAATAATGGCGCATACTAGAGGTCTCTAAGTTCATCCTACCCAACATAGCGACCAATTGAATTGTTAATTTTACGTTAATAATTACACCGGAAATGTTACGAAGTGTACAACAAGCTTTTGAGTCCAGAATCTATTTCTGCCAAAAAGTAAATGGTAGCCATTTCAAGAACTTATCTGAGCTAAAAAAAACAAGGTAAAAATCTTAACATCATTTTACCAACATAGAGCAATTTGTAATGTAATAAAAACAACCGGAGTTTGTAGGTTAACATTCACAATTCGATTGGTCGCTATGTTGGGTAGGATGAACTTAGAGACCTCTAGTTTGCGCCATTATACTTATTTTTTAAAGCCCTTCAAATAAGGTATCACTCAATAGGGGTTGCTGTTTAAAATTCTTGACTTACCCCCAAACTACCCCATTTTGGGGGTAAGGGTTGAAAATTTTGATACTTCCAAAAAAATCCTCCTTTGGTTATCTAAACTTTCCCCAAAGCAAATCTGTATTTCCATTCATAAAAAAGATAATGGGGGGGGGGGGGGGTTGGGACTTTTAGGACACTTATTGTAGTTGTATTCTATTTTATATGAATATATACAGGTATTTACTTTTATGCTGCACTGATTTTATATATTAACGATGCTGATGCTGTTGTAGGTATTTTTACAAATAAACAAAATAAAACCATATGTAAATATGTAATGACAAAAAAATTTAATAGGAGTAAAATATTAATACAAATATATAAAAAAAGAAATTTAAATTGCAATTCTTTTATTATTTAAGTTACAAAAAGTAACATCCGAAATCGTCCTAAGTTTATTAAGAAACAAAACCATATTTGTGAAAATATATTAATGAAAACAAATGTCAAATTTCTGGTTAATTTGAAAATATTTACAATCACAGTATAAAATATAGTTTTCTCCGTTTTATGGCCAACTTGTCCAGAATTTCATTTGGGTTGATGTCTGTTTCTCTATAATTTGACAACATTGTGAGGCCGTTCAATCGATTTTGCTACATTGAGTTCCCCAAATAGCTTTTTAATCGCAGTAAAGTTGAAAATGATCTCTCCGCTGTAGATGTTGTGATGGGCAAAGTAACGGCTATTTTTAGTACTGAATGGAAATATGTCCTCATTACATTAATTTAATTATGAAATAAAATCTTTGGGATAATCTAGAAAATGTGCCTGATAAGCCATGTTCTTTTCCACATTTTCAATTCGGCTTGTAGCAGTGCATTGTCTGTTATTACCGATGGCCATTGTTCAGTCAGTGTCTCACAACATTGTTTAATTTCATTGTCATATAGATTTTTGCGTTGTTTAGGGAGCAATGATGATAGTTTTTCTAGAAGGGTTTTATGAGTTAAACACCTTTCACTAAATTCTTGTAAAAAATAATCTTTATAGATTTTCATTTCAAATACTCTTAAAAAGTTATTTGCAGAAATACATGGATTTTTATGATGTTGGCTATTTTCATGATGCCGAAAATCATTTTTGCCATCTTTAAAACGTTTCAATGGAGTATTTATTAAAGCTCCCAATAGCACATGCTCCCACACTGTCCCTTACCAACTTTTACTGTTTTTGCAAAAACAAAACAAAATTTACAAAAAGTCGTTCATCAATTTTTTTGTAATTTTAAATTTCTATGTCCTTGAGGAAGCTTGTAAGAATCGTCTGGAATCTATGCTTTTTTAAGAATATTGAATTTGTCTTCATCGCTATAGGATTTGTTTAAAAAAGAACCAATGTCGATCAGACCTTGTTTGTTTGTGTGTATTTTATGATTTACAGTGTTTTGCTTGTCCTTATTAATTATATCCTGCTCTTGGATACTTGAGGTACTGGGAGCTGTAATTGTTGGTAAATTCAACATTAATAATAGAAAGATTGTTATTATGACTGAAAACGCATACATCCTCAACAGGTTCAATACAAGGTTTTTTTGTTTTGTCCTTTAAAAAAGTGTAAAAAATACTTTCGTCTTAACACTGGAACACTTACGCTATTAAAAGAACTAAGGTCAACAAGTACGTAGTGTTTCTATTATTAATATTTAATATGACATAGTTTTAACTGTAACTTAACTCTGCACCCGCGCACAACCACCTGACCCAAGCGAGAGAAATTAGACCTTTTCTTAGAATAAGATCAATGACAGACGTTCTATAAATAAGCTGCCCACCACACGCAGGTGTTGGTTGATAACTGAAAGAGAGGAGGGGAAGGGATTCCAGAAATTGGTGACGGGCTGACGCCCAGCTGACGACCGAGTCACATTGGGACATTTATTTTTATATAAATTTATTATCAGGGAAACATAATTTTTACAGGTATATACTGGATTTTTTGGGAAGGGGGATGTATCCAGATCCCTCCCCCTGGCTACATCACTGCCATACCATCAATTTAATTGCCCCTGATCTTTGGTAGGAGGAAACCATTGCGGATTGGTTCAAACCAGTATCACAGGTTTTCTTTATTCATTTCCCTATTTATCTAAAACATAGCTTCATCGCTAAATAAACACAATTTTGTGTAAACTTGTGATTGGTAATCCAATTGTTCAGTAAGCGACAATCAAGATCATCTTCATTAAGCCTATGTAGCAATTGCATGTTATAATAAGGATGGAACCTTCCTTTAATCCTCCAAATGCTGATCACAGTAGTCTTCAGTACTAAGGTATTTTAGTGGCTCCGCGCAAACTTTTTATTAATACACGCAATAAATACTTCTTATGGCTGAAATATAACATATTATATATCAATATATATAGAAAGGGGAATAAGATGAAAAAATGAAAACTTACAACTTTATAAACTGAAGACTGCTACAACTTATTTCAAAGAATTAAAAAAAATATATTTAGCGTCACTATATGACAACTAAATTGTCAAAATCAAAAATCTATCAATAAGTGACTCAGTAATGTTTATTGTAAAGGCGTCTAGGACTTATTTAAGTTCTTTTTGTACAAAATTATGCATTTAGTAGTGTCATATCAAGAAAGAAAAGTTATCACCCAGGATTTGTCTTTATTATCAACACTACCCAGGTTGTATTCATTAATGAAGGTACTTAATTTGTATATTATTAATAATAAAATAATTAAACCCTTCACAGAAACCACATTGAGTTACAGTATTTTAATTTACATCACATTTGGTTTACATGTGAACAATGTGACATGTCATAATTTTATAATATAATTTAAATTTCTACAAAAGTTGCAGTATACATATTACCAGCACCACATATTACACGATTTAATAAATGAATATATAATTTTAAAATAATTATAATATAAACTTGGGTTTTTGGATAAGAAACTTGTCCAACGGTTCGTATAACAAGTCTTCTAAGATAAATTTAAGCAAAATCTGATCACAATTTTATTATTATCTGTGGAGAATTTATTGAATGAAACTTGTTTGGATAGGATCAATGCACAATTCAAAGTTTGTGATGTTGTGTTTCCATAAAGAAATATTGATCGAGAGGTCTTTAAACAACAAGAAAAACAAAAATAAACCGAGTGCACTTATTTTCCCTTTACTCTCTACTTGTTTGAGAAGATGTCATTATTTTATCTTTAATTGATTAAATATTTTCTTAGATTTTTTGAACTAGGTTTTAATTTGATCACCCTTCTATTGTTCTTTTACATAAATTAACTCTATAACTGCCTAATGCTTTAACTGTCATTACTAAGTGTTTTTACATGTTTTGGAACCATATTGTAAAAAAATTGCCAAAATTGGACAGCTGTTACATCTTTGTCATATTATATATTTTTTGTACTGTACCCTGGAAATTCCGAACAATATGAAACATATAAAACAAGTGGTATAATCAACATTTATTTATTTTTTATTTTTTTATTATAGAAGTTTAAAATTCTTTTAAAAAAGTTATAAAAATCTCTACATTGGTGTTCCATAAACTATTTCTGTGTACAACTGAAGAAAATTTTTTTGCTGAAAAGAAAATATGTATTATAGAAGTTATTTGAATTAATATGAGTAATAGATATCTGGTAATTATTATGAACCACACTTGGAAGGCCTCAAGTGTCACAAATTAATGAATAAGCAAAATCTACTATCATATTATACATAATTAAATACACACATAGGCCTACAAATTGAAACACTGTAGTAAAAATTAATTTTTTTTAAATGAATAAAATTAATTTTTTAAAGACTAAAATAACAATAAGAAATTCATATATATATATATATATATATATATAAAATGGTCTTCCAGTTATAAAATAACTGTTAAGCTAATAAAAAAATAGACATTTGGAGAAATAATTATCATTAATATTAAATTCAACTAAAAGCCTTAATCTACTGTTCAACATTGTTACCATACAAATTGAAACATTTATCATATATCTTGGCATTAATTTTACGACACACATAGAAATCTACCGCATGTAACGTAAACATTTCTGGATCTTCACTTTTGTCTCATCATAACTACTGAACTTCTAGTTCCTAAGAAATTTCTTGAGATACATAAACAGATGAAAATCAATCACCATTAAGTTCAGACTGTATAGAGGATGCCTGAATTCTTTCTAATGAAATCAGTTTCTGTATCAAGTGTGTTGTATGTGGTTGTGCTTTGTTTTGTAGCAACACAACTCCAGAACTCAGTAGGACATGCCTTTTTTGTTTTATATCGTGCAACATAACATTTTAAAGGTTTGTCAGTATGGTTCTGCATTGATTGTGCTGTCTTTTGGCATAAATACGACTAAAAAAAATTCCCTGACAGTCGCAAAAAATGGAGTTTCAACAAGAAATATCTGCTGTTACATTAAATAAGAAAGGACTATCTTGATCAGTTCTTCAGAAAACCAGAGTTGTTAATTGTGTATTATTAGTGAAGGGAGTATTCAGAAGAAATATATATAGATGAACCTATAAATCAAGCCAATTTAGCAATACCAATATGGAGGTCTACATCATTTACAATATTATAAAAGAAGATTTGTTAAGTCTCTTATACATTTATTATTACCTAGCAAAAAACAGAAAACATTAAGAAAGCTCCAACGTTTTCAAAAAAGGAAAAACTTAATATTATTCAATCTTCAACATTTAAAAATTATATCTAAATCAGTTATACAAAAAGTTTCTAAAAACAAAAACTTTCATCAGTGTTAAACGTTTAATGCTCAAATTCATAACTTCTCACTTCAGAGCCGCAGTGTATAATTTCAAACATCAAACAGTTCACTCGTTTTTGTTTTCATCAATAAATCAATTTATCAAAAGAACTAGACTACAAATACAAAACCAAATAATTTGATTGCAATTCATGTAAACAATCTTGTTCTAAATACAATAAACTCTCATAAATTTGGATCACGAAAATCCAGACTCCGGAAAATCTGGACTGGATGGTAATTTTTTTTTTTTATATATAACAATTTGCCGCTTTAGAGCCTCCATATTTCACACGATCTTCCGCATTGCATGAATGATGTATTTTGTAATGATTCACGAGCAGTGGAAGTTTCCGCACGGCTGAGGAGGGGTAGGGCATTCACACGGCCTACCCTATGTTTTACTTAATTGCAGTCCAGTACTGTATTATGTACATTATAGTAACAGTACTATTAGTTAATGTGTCAGAGTGTAACAAGTGTCGTTGGTTATCGACACTGGCCGGTAGCGATTGCATGTGCGGCTTATCACCGCTCGTATTGGCCCCGCGGCTGACTTATCTTCGACTCCGGGAAATCCAGATTTTTCTTAATGAATCCGGACCGGCCGTCCGCCACAATAGTCCGGATTTATGAGAGTCTACTGTATATTTTATACCCTAAGTGCAATTACTGTACCTTAATCAATTTAATCAATTTTTCATTTTGATATTTGTTTGTCAATAAATAAATCATTCCAATGTAAAAGCGTCTTTATTTACAGTATTAACCATAATTATGAGTTTTTTTACCAATTTCAAAATTCCTGTTAGCATATTATCAAACCACCATTTCTACCGATAGGCAGAACATTAAAGTAGTTCAACCAAAAAAGGGGGAAAAGAAAATATTACAATATGAAATGTAAAGATTAATTAATGACCCATCAAACACATCTGCAAAATTGCAAGTAAAACATTTAGGAGAAAAAGTTTCATGGTGGCACATTTAGGAAGATCATGGTGCACATGATCTGTCTTACAGACCGAGTTGTGTTG
This sequence comes from Aphrophora alni, assembly GCA_963513935.1. Taxonomy (NCBI): domain Eukaryota; kingdom Metazoa; phylum Arthropoda; class Insecta; order Hemiptera; family Aphrophoridae; genus Aphrophora; species Aphrophora alni. The sequence continues at coordinate 8,520,955 of OY740777.1, read as the reverse complement.
AATTTCTTGATCTTCGGGAACAATGTGGCTTCATTGGAGTGATTGTTGTTTACTTTTGTTGTAACGTGGCAAACCTATACTTCATCACCAGTAACAAGTATTTCAAAAAACCATTTCCTTTCCCTTCAAACTGTGCAGCATAAATTACAAGACAACTCCTCTGCGTTTCATTTTATGAATGTTCTTTGGCATCTTTGGTACTCATTTTGAATAGAATTTTTTGTATTGCAAGTGTTTAGTCATAATTTCATGCAACAAAGATCTTGAAATGTCAGGAACTTGCAGGGACAAAGAACGAACCTTCTCTTTAACCTTTTGCAGAAAATCTTTGTTGGCAAGAGACGGGCTGCCACTACGCACCTCATCATGAATGTTCTTTCCTTTTGCATTAAACATTCTAACCCACTTTTTCACCATGGGTTCATTTATCACATTCAATCTATAAACTTAAAAACTTCACGATAGATTTCATTCTTTCATTGTTTTAAACATGTTAACTGACGTATAGTGATCTTCAATGCAAATCTTGAAATGCAAGATAAAATATCTTAATTCACTTAAAAAATTTATATTGCAATTAATTTCATATAAATAAAATTATTAGAAACAAAATTGTTGTCAAATTTGTTAGTGCAGATTGAAAGACTTTTTAAATGCACTGTATAAATGTTAACTATCAGTTTTGTTTAATACTTATTATTATTATTATTTTCATTACTAAATAAATATAACACTGAATGTTTGTTATTTTTTCAGATATAGTTTTTCATCATGGAAAATACATCTGTATTTCAAATCAAACAAGAAGTTTGTGATGAAATTATTTGCGACGATGATGAAATTATTTGTGACGATGATGAAATTATTTGTGACGATGATGAAATTATTTGCGATGACAATGAAATCATTTCCACTGAAGATGAAATCATTTCCAATGAAAATGAAGAAAACTATCTGGAAACAATGGAAATCAAGCAAGAAGAAATTTCTTTCGATGAGGAAGATGATTTAATTAATGAAGCTGACATTAAAAAAGAAATAGAAGATGAACAGCTTTATGAAAACATCAATGATGAAGAGATTGAAGAACTACCCAGAGATGATTGGTGAGTAACTGATCAACTTAATCAGTTTTGGTCATTTTTTCCTACATGGAAAATATTTTGAAGAATTCTGGTAATCTCGTTTGTCCTTGATAAATAAACATTATAGTGGTGTGCTATAACTTTTTTTTTTTTTTTACACTACTAAATTTATTTCATTGAATCATAGTTCAGATGAAAGAAGTTTGTTTGATTAGTTTAATAAATGTTGGAAAAAGATTGCACAATGCTACTGTTGTTTAATTACCATAAATTTGTGTGTTTATTGCGGAGGAAGTAATTTACTCTCAACTTCCGATTCTTTTACTATCCGGACCGACCGCCATTTAGGCCAAATAGTCGCTAGTTTAGTATACTTGCTAAAGGAGTGTTGGTGTCTCAAATTTAATGTTAAAAGAAATTTTTTATGAATATAAAAATATTATTTTTTTCCATTTTAAAAATTACCTTAATAAAATTGATAGAATGGACACAAAATTATCAAACATTTAAAAAAATTGACATTTGGTTTATCCTGGTCAGTGTATCCTTATCCTTTTTGAAATAAAGCCCCTCACAAGATCATGTGACATTAACAAACTTTAACTGCCATGGGTTTACTAGAGTGAGTACAGGCATGGGAATCTCGAGGGATCCAAGCTGGATCTACACCTTTTTTTCATGTAGTCTTGGGTTAGATCCCTCTCTTTTATCTTTCTTGACTGACTCTTGTTCTCTTCTGACCTCGACACTATTATTTATTTGAGAATTGGGAGTCTTTATTTTACCTTCTTTTCTTATATAAGATCATAATGACCAGGTTTTTCACCTTCAAATAAATTATCAAATATAAGACATCTTTTATTGTTGAAGCTATTCTATTTATTAATTGAGTTCAGTTCTATATATGGTAATCATAAAATTTGTTTCATTGACTTGGTGGTGTATAATTTAAAAATATTTAAGGAAAAGAATAAATCATGTTTTTAACAGTGTTTTTAAAAAGTGCAAAGGTTGAATAATTATTTAAATATCATCGATCAATGTTTCAATTGTATTTTAATTAATTATTATTTGATGTTTGTATGGTATTGTTTTATCTCTGACTAATCATCGTACACTATTTTATTATTGCATTTTCAATTAATGAATTCTATTGTATTGTATACAAATTTAATTATGACTGTCCATGCAAATTAAATTCGTCCACGGTTGTAATATATAAAGGAAAAGAGCTGAAAATATTAAAAGTACTTCAAACTTTTAAATATGCTAATTAAATATGGTAATTATATAGCAGAGTAGCCTCACTTAAAAATCAATTTTTATGGGTTTTATTCGTCAAATAAATGATGGAAAAATATTTTATTATCGAAAAAAGGTGTCGGAAAAATGATTACATAATATAATTACACAAGATTACACAAGAAAATCTTAATCAGAAAATCTTAACCTCTACTAAATACCTTACTTCATAAGAATAAATAATGTTTTCTTTGCTGTAAATATGTAGGGCTGTATTATTATATATCACGAAAGATTTGGCCAAGTTGCTATATATATATATATATATATATATATATATATATATATATATATATATATATATAACCACCTGGCCAAACCTTCCGTACGTTTATTGAAGTGAATGTCATGAGTATGAAAGATAACACAGAGTTAATTTTTTCACGAAAAAACAACTTGTGTAATTATATTATGGGTCAATCCATATGATGAAGTGATCCAAAAAAAAAATAAGTTGGTTGCTTGAATGTTTTAAAAAAGATTAACATTTTTATATGTTTTTACCAAACATAACAGAAGTTCAAAACAGTAAAAAAAATTTTTTTATCTCACATCGTTTTTGTGTGGCGGCCATTTTTGTTCTGGAGCGCGCGACGTTTTTTGGCTTTGAAAGCATTAGCGATAAATTGATTATCTCAGGCTGGGTTAGTGCTACAACATTGCAAATTGTACCATTTTTTTCAGAATTTTCTGCTCTACAACATTGGTTCCTACACATTAAACCGTATATTCATTATTTACACCTCAAAATATTCATCAAAGTATAGTGATTAGAATTCAGAAATTCCAATTTTTAAGACTACAAAAAACCATGAAGGAATGATTTATCAGAGTTACAATTTTTTTTGTAGCTAGATAACGTAAAGTACTTACTGAGAATTGAGTTTGAGCTTCAGCAATGTTGTCCTTATTTTTTTATGAATTTTTAAAATTTCATTTTTTTGAAATTTTTGGAATTTTGAGGTTCAATATCTTTGGTGGGACTGGATGAAAAGTCCCCATTTGTGCACATTATGTAGACCTATGTGATGCCAAAGTGGGGTAAAAATTTTAACTTTGATATCTGACTATTAAGCAAGTTATGAATTTTTATATTTAAGGAAAAATGACGCGAATTATACTGAAATGTTTGGTACAATAGGTGATCTAGAATGTGTTTTTACCCATTAAAATGTTGTTTTTTTTTTTATTTTAAAGGGCATATTGACAATTTTACAAATCACCCACACTATTGACATGTCCTATATATATAAAAAATTTTTTTTTTTGAAAATTAAAAAATGTTCACTTTTGCTACAAATTGATTTAATTTCTGCGTTAAACTTAATCAAATGTGTCATTGTTAAAGTTTAATAGGCTTTGAGTTATTAAGGCATTTGAAACATTTTTAAACATACTATATTGTAAACTTTGCAGGTTTTTTATTTAATATTTGTTTTGTAAAATCTACAATTGTCACATATACAAGTGTATTTACAGGACATTTTGCTTCACGTTTTTTATTCCTTAATCCAAGTGATTAATAAGAAGCACACTTATTTCTTCAGAAAGATTTTGGGGAATGGAATAAGATCTTCCTGTTGCAGTAGTAAGCTCTAGAACAGAGAGTTTTCTGAGCACATTCTTCAAAGATATCCAAACTCGGTCATTGTTTGATTTCTTGAATGATGTTCTCGGTCCAGCAGGGTGATAAAAGTGCACAAATACATCTGTATTTTCTAAACTTATACTTTCAACTTCTGCAAGCCACCATTGATTATCGTACACACAAGCTACTATGTCCCTCACATTCTTAACACAGTGATCTTCAAAAATGTTGGTTTCTGATGTTGTGTAGCACCGAATTAAGTTTTCTGTGATCCCATGGAACTTGTGAAACTGCCTTGTTCCTTTTACTGGTACAGAGTTTTCAAATCTACTTTTGAGTGTTTCAATATGTTCAATAATTTCTTCTTTCTTAATGAGAAAATAGGTAATACCTTTAATGTTGTCTTTGCAAAAAGTGTACATATCCTCTACTGTAATAATTTGGTTTGTAATTGTTCTTTGTAGACTACACGCTTTGTGGTGCCACCTACTCCATCACATGCATTTTTGCCATGACAAGAGGCAAAAAAATGCCATTCAGCTTCTAAATCAAAATCTGTTTTGTGGTTACAAAGGTTTGAGAAATTTTTTCTATTCTTGTATTGACTTCCACTTCCATCTGAAAAGTACATGATCTTCTCAACTTTTGGCATTGATTCTTTAATATATCCTGTTACAAGTTTTTGGAATGCATGAACAACTGCAGTGTTGTGCTCTAAGTAGTCACTGAGGATGCAAAGTGAGCGGCTGCAAAGTTTATCGTTTTCATTTTTGAAATACAACACAAATTAAATGGATGCACAGTTGCTTGATCATTCACCCAGTGGTAGCCTACTAAATACAGATTGGTTAAAAACCTTTCCAGGTATCATTGTAAAGGTAATGTTCCAAATTTTCGTATTCATATAATCAAAAGTCTATAAAACATAATATGTAATAAAACACTGAAGTTTGTACGTCTTGCAGTTAGTGCATAAACTTTAGCATTTATCGAACAAAATACATAATTTTTTATTTTTCTCAAGTTCACATTTCTGATCTATTTACTCCACAATGACACATTCCTAAAGTATTTTTCTCCCTCTTTCATTCTATACTTCCAAATTACCGCCTTTCTTATAGTTTGCTGTGTACAGAGATTCTGTTAGACCATTACGGCCGATGAAACTTAAAGTGGCACTTCAACAAATTTTGTTGATTTTACATGTCAAATATAGATTAGTAATATTTTGAGTTTGGTAATAATTCTTATATGGTTGGAAAGATGAAATTCAGGACTTTTTTTTTTGTTGTGTTGCAGTTTCAGGTGATCAATAGTTTTGTTTGTACTGTACATCCAAAGTTGTATATCCGAAAACTCTTTCACTTTGTCTTACTTGGCCATTTTGTGAGATTTTTTAATGAACATTTTCTAAATTGTATATTTTTTATATGATTTATGCTACTGACCGAAGGTACTTGGTAGAATTCCTATTTTCAGGGAAAAACCACAAACACAATTTTTAGTAAATTCTAATTTTTATTGAGTCTTGCCGACCATGGTTTCGCCAGTGACAGCATTTACGAGGCAGCTTTAACATAGACTAATATATTTTTGTATACGCTTTTCAACTAGAATATACAATTTTTGTATAACTTGGAAAAAATTATGTTGTAAATATATATATAAAATTTTGTGGAGTTTTAGCTTCGTTTTTTTGATTATTGAAATACTAATTCTAAAATTTTTAAATCTAACATTTTTTTATTACATAGAGAGGTCTATGCACGTTTCTCTAAAAGAAATGGTATATTACAAGTTGAGTTTTGGATAAATAACTATTTTTGTTGAAAAAAAAAAAACTATGAAAAATGCACAAAAATATGGTTTGCTTTTCTGGTAAATCCTACACGCCAGTTCTAGGGTTTTAATGACTGTGGTTAAGGATCATTTTTTATTTTTACCAATTATTCCTGAACCATAATATTTTTTTATTTACAAATTTGTACATGGGTTCTCATCATTTAACTAAGTGAACATCCAATTTTGAAGAAAAATGTCTCCTAATCTCTTGGTCGATTTTTTGATTTTTACCATAAACCATCATTTTGGAGAGATGGCTATTTTTTTAGGATTCTTGGAGGCTACACTTGAGCAAATTTTAAACCAATTGTGAGTAAATTGTAATTTTGGGTTTTTTCTTAGGTAACTACTCCCAAATTTTGAATTATATTAAAAAAATAATAAAATTCTCAAGCTATTTCCAAGATGTTCCCATATACAAAATTTAGTTAAAATCTGTTTGAGTTTGGGCTATAGAGCACTGTATGGGCAGACGCATAATTTTAATAAGCATGCTTTTGGACTCAGGAGACCACAAAACGGATATATCCACACAAAAAACTCTGTTGATTTTTCGGTAGATAACGTTACTCTATACTACACTATATTACACTTTTGGTCTGGAGGGAGGGGGGGATTTTATTGTTTTACTAGGGATTTTAGGGATATTTTATATTTACAACAAAAGTTTGTATCTATTTGGTGACAAGCGTATTGTAGTATTAACATTTTAAGTTGCAAGATGGTACTTTATTTTATTTTTAAGAAATAAATTAATCTCTGTTTTTATAGCTTGTATAGAAAAAACAGTTAAGATCAAATATGTTTATTATGCTCTTGAATAAGTTTTTCCGTGCTAAATAAAATGAAAAAAAAGTTTACTTTTATTATTGGGACCTTTTTATTTGTACAATAAATGAAGCCACACAAATGGACAAATTTGACCATGTAGTTTAAAATAGGGTTCTATAAAGACTAGGTATTGTAAGGAATTAGTTTTCTCCAAGATCTAATTTTGGGTTCAAATAAAATTTCTCTAGATAAGGCCAATGCACCATTTGTTATATATGAGTTAATATACTATTTGTTATTATGAAAGTAGTTTATTTTAGATTACTTTATTTATTACATATATTTTAATCCTAAATAAATAATTGCAATTGTTAAAGTAAATACCCATATGCCTAAAATCAAATGTCCTAGATCCTAGGGTATATCCATCACATCTGACAATTTTTTGGGAAGGATTACAGGTTTGAATGTGTCTCCTTTAATGATTGTGAATAAATAATGTTGGGGAGGATAATGTACTTTGTCATTAGGATGTGGGAGGCGTCGAAAAATTTAGGGTGGTTTTGTGAAGAAAAAGGTTTTATTTCTAAGGATGTTAAGAAATCCCTTATTTCTAAGGGTAGACTAAGAAATAGAGAGTGGTGTAACATGGATTTATTGGATGTTTTTCTATGCATGGGAATTGTTCTCCTATCAGAATGGTTTGACTTTGTTTTAAGGAACAGTGAGATGGGAGGGTGATTTCCATTGTGCCTGGGATTTCCTGGGGTGAGGTTAGATTATGGGATGTTTCATTGCATCTTAAATGTGTTTGGGAAGTAGAATTGGTTGTAGTGAATAAATCTCCTGTGATTTCCTTTACATGGGTTGTCCATTGCTTGGAGTGCACTGGAATGTGTATCTCTGGGCTATGCTGTGTAGATCATCTCCATTGATAAGTTGTGCGGCGACCCTTCAGATATCGACCCTGATATCAGCCGTCACGGTAGGAAACATCTCCGTGTTCTGTAAGCGAGAGTCATTTAATTGTTCAGAGTGATGGTTCGTCTGTGGTGATGATAGTTGATAATATGCTTGCTCGTTATTTTGGTTCTTTGCTGCCGTTCAGCTGTATAGACGTTCTGTCGATATTTCTCTCTTCTACTCGTTTGTACATCTGTAATGAAATAGTATTTTAATATAACCTTACATTTATCATTTTGTATTCACAACATTCACTATAAATAATTAAATTAATATATATTTTATATAACAGCAGATATTTCTAGTTGAAACTCCATATTATAGAATTAATAAAGAAATAAAGCTAAAGTTTCAAAAAAATGTGTTAATATAAAAATTTTTCACCTTGCGGCATCTTTGGGTAACCGATAATTAACAAGTATTGACAACTATTTATATATACACAAATAACAGGAAACTGAAATACAATAAGAAAAATTTAGAAGGGTTGGGGGAATGACCTAGCAGGTAGAGGAGGGTTGATGGGTTTTAGAAGAGGTGAAGCATTGAATACAGTTTGGTCATTTAAGTTAAAAATAGGCCTAAGTAAAATGGATCTATTAATTTCTAAACATTCTAAATTATTTAATCTATTGTTTTTTTCTATATGCAAGAGGTTAACATTCAGTTTAGGATCAACATAATGACCTGAGTCCAAAAGGTGGTTAGCAAAGTTAGAGTTTCTATAGCCATGTGGTTGGTTTGTTTCTTCCGACAACTTTCTCTAAACACTTTTTCAAGAAATAGAAACAAACTCTCCTATTTATATCCATATTGTACATTGCAAGGATCGTTGTTATTATTAATAAAGTGTATTTTTAAATTTGTTTAATTAATTCTCACTTAGATTAGCTATATTTTACAAAATTACACGAGGAAAGTTTGACAAATTCTCTAAAATCACTGATCATGTTTTTATTGTGATTATTATGTTAATTATTTCCATTATCTCATTATATATAAAATATTGAAAAAATTATATTTATGCTTTTAAGAAAACCAGTGGGAAATCTCATGCAGTTCCACACAAATCAATCCAATACAATAACGAAAGTGACTTAATTTAATATAACACAAGACAATACAATATAGTCAGTGCATCAGAACACAATTTAAGGCAACACAGTGCAATTATTCAATGTAACACAATTGGTTACAATACAAGGCAATTCAGTACAGAGCCCTGCTCAGTACAATACAAACATCCAATCGAGCACAACATAGTCCAATGAAACACAGCACTATTAAATGTAATAGCAAGACAATTCACTTAAATATTATAAAATTAAGTATAATATACGGTAGTTAAATAGAATATAACACAATTAATTTCAATTCAACATAATTAAATATAACTTAATTCAATGTAATAAAATACAATTTGTTTTGCAATCCCAAGACTGCCTAGCTATCCAGTCTTGTTTTAGATAGCTCTCTTTTATCTTTCCTATACAGTCTCGCTTGACCAACTCTTGTTCTCTTCCGACCCTGGTGCTATTAATGTATTCGTAAGCGAGGGGTCTCTATTTTACACTTTCTTCTTTTTTTAACCCCCTAAATCATAGACTCTAAATATCACCAACAAAGGAAAAGTGCGCTATTTAATGAGTTAATTAATTGAGTCTTATTGATTGAAGTACTAATTCAGTTTAGAGTTTCAAAATTACACCCAATCATGTAACAAAAAAATTTTATTAGGTTATTCAAAGGTAAATTAGTTTTCTGTTGTGAATGTGTGGACTGATATTTTGTAATTTGTGTACAATTTATTTTACAAAGGTTATTTAGTTTACACGAGTTGTTTATATGATTGATCAAGAGTGTTTAGCAGATACTGTATATCTGTTGTGATGTCTGTCTGTTATATGTGCCCTACAGACGTAATACATACATGGGAAATCAAATTTCCAAAATGAACAAATTGGCCATATCTTGAGATTTCTTTCATTTTTTTCAATAATTCAATAATTGGGGTAAGCTTGGTATAAGTAAAAACTGAAAATTATGATTTCTCAAAATCGACAACGATTTTAATCAAATTTGTATATAACATCAAAGAAAACATTGGTTCCCATCTCTCCAAAAAATTCTGGTTCATGAATTATTGGTTAAAGAAACAAAAAATCAACCATGAGGCTATTATAAAAATGTAATTTCTTAAAATCAGGTCTACAGATAGTATTGGTTGACTTTTATTTGATTTTTAGAATAAATTACTGTAGTGAGAAAGATTGTGTAGTAGTTTTTGCAGTAGGCTACATATTTCCAGATTCTAGTCAGCTTCATATCATCTATCTCAGTCTGTTTAGATTAAGAATGTATAATATATGATAACACCATTGCTGACTCAGCTGGAAGCTTGGTTTCACTGAGATATTGCTGTGTCTACATAGATGATAGCTTATCTTAGCTTACTGTGCAATTTTAGTCAAGCCAATGCTATACATTATAAATTTTGGAGCTACATTTTGCTTTAATAAATATAACAATTTGTATACATGGTGGTCCAAAATGGTGTTAACTTTCATTGTTTCTTTGTCTTTGATTCTCCATGTAATGTTTTCTTAATGTAACAAATAAAACACAATTTTTCTTTTGTAAAATTCTATAATTTATTTGGTCTAGCCGACCATGGTTTCACCAGTTACGGCATTGACAAGGCTCTTACAAGACTAAATGGAATTCTATCAAGTACCGTCGGTCATCAGCGTAAACAATATTTTCTTAATGTCCCTGGAATTCATCCAAGAATGGATCTGTTGTTATTTTAGTCTAGTCAGATTATTTATTTGTCAGTCAAATTTTGAAAATCTCCAGGAAAACTGAAGTAAATATCTATCCTGAGGAATTGCTTCGTAATAACGTCTAAATAATCCCCTTTCCCCTCCCCCAAAATTGATGCTTGGTTATATTGTACATTAAATTGTTTATCACTTACCAAGGAATGAAAAAACATAAAACAATCCAGAAAATGTTTTTTTAGATAATTTTCTGATTATGTCTCTATTTGAGAACATCCAAAAAGGTGGAAGAGGAAATAAAAGTCTAAACTTATGAGCGTTTTTTCCCGGGTGGAAGAGGAAATAAAAGTCTAAACTTATGAGCGTTTTTTCCCGGTTTAAAAATATTGAACTACAATTTATTTTGTAATATAATGCTTGAGTTTAAAAAATTATAATATTATTGATGATTAACATATTTTTATCTGGAGCATCAGAATATTATATAATCATACTGTAACATTTGACAATTTTCAAGAAACATACATTTTTGGAACACCTTTGTATTTGTAAAATACTATTTTTACACTCTGTAGATAGCTTAAATGTTTATTAGAGATTTTTTAAATTATGGGTCACCCGAATTTTCATGTCAAATAAGAGTTGAGATATACAGCTGTTCTGATACTTTTATCCCACCCTTGTACAGGGTGATTCAAACCACCTGTGCTCAATGAATAGCGACTGAAGCCAAATGAGCTACAGCCTTCGTTTTAATTAAACCGCCATATTTCGACCCTAGAGAATTTCAGTAAAAATGTTTTCAAATCTAGAAAATGCCCCAAAAGTGCTTTTTTGGGGGTGGGGGTTGTTTTTGGAAAATTTTAAAATGTAAAGGTAGTTCATGTGAAAGGTCACTGATCATTTTGGAAAAAAAGTTTTAACTTATCTCTACTGCGTATGTACAGGGTGTTCTAAATCGTCAAAACACTAGTGTTTTACAGTTAGTTTTATTGTTACCACATAACATAGCCTACATAAACCAAATTGTTATCCTAGATTCATGAGAAGATACACTTTCAAAAAATGTGCTTAAGTGTTGCCCCTTACTCAACAATTAATTTTCAAATTACAAACAATTTGGAAAAAAAAGGATTAAAAAAAAAGGATTAAAACTTAGAAACTCCAAATAGTAATGTTAGTCATGAAGCAAATCATTGAAAAGATCTTTCAAAAACAAACATTTTTTTGTATTTAAAGTTATTTTTTTAAAGGGAACAAGGCTATGATTCCTTTCATAGCACAAAACACGTTTTCGTGTTCATTATTTTTATAACTTACTGTTCCATTAAAAAATTTAAACAATTTTTTTATTTTTTTTATTTTATAAAAAAGTATAATTTGACAATTAAGGAGAACATGTTTCATCAATAGTATCAACATTTTACTTATAGGGCTAAAATAAGCTACATGTTAAAATTAACAGAACAAACAAAATGTTTATGGTTACGAGAGAAATAGTTATATTTTGTGTTGAAAATATTGAATAATATTTTACCTGTGGTTATTGTTTGTAATTTAAAAAATGCTTTGCTTAACTGATGACCCAAAGTTACAGTTTTTAGTTGTGATTTTCGTAGGGTTGAGTTAAGTAAGGTCACTAAGAGAGGTAAAGCCTAAAAAGCCGTCTTTTGTGTATCATTATGAAACGGTTAGAGATATAGTCAAACTTTAAATACAAAAAGTGTTTGTTTTTGAAAGATCTTTTCAATGATGTGCTTCACAACTAACGTTACTATTTGGAGTTTTTGAGGTTTAATCTGTTTTTTCTCCAAAATTATATGTATTTTTAAATTTTGAAAATTTTTGAGTAAGGGACAACTTAAGCACATTTTTAGAAAGGGTATCTTCTCGTGAATAGGATACAAATTTGGTTTATGTAGGCTGTTATGTGCTAACAATAAAACTAACTGTAAAACACTATTTTTTTAACGTTTTGGAACACACTGTACATACGGAGTAAAGTTAAGTTAAAATTTTTTTCCAAAATGGTCAGTGAACAGAGACCTTAAAATATGTTATCACTCGACCTATCTTTACATTTGAACATTTTCCAAACCTCCCCTCAAAAGCTCTTTTGGGGCATTTTTGAGATTTGAAAACATTTTTACTGAATTCTCTAGAGTCGAAATAAGGGGAAGGGAGTTAAGATAAAATGAAGGCTGTAATTCTTCATTTGGTTCAGTCGCTTTACATTGTGCACGGGTGGTCTGATTCACCCTGTATATTTGATGCATTGTCAAAGCACGTAAGGATTGAGGCTAAAAAATAGAGTTAGGCCCAAAATTTATAAAAATTTGAATTTGACAGGTTTGTACTCATATGGACCTGAAATCCTCCAAAAAAATCATAAATATATCCACATGATATATATATATATATATATATTATATATATATATATATTATATATATATATATATATATATATATATATATATATATATATAATTTTGGAAATAGATAGGATATTGAGTTTATATTTGGTATACACATTTTTATGTAACATTATAAGTGTACAAAAAAAAAGAATTTATTTAGTATATTTTCAAAATGATTGCTGTTTACAATTTTTAACATTGAATATCTTGTAAACTGTTAACTTTATATAAAATATACAAGAGAAAAAAAATCACAAATAACAATGTACCAATAAAAACTGAACATCTCATAAACAGTCAATTTCATTAGATATCATTTTTTAACTGTGTACCATAAAATAAGAGTTGTAATTTTCTTATACAGAGGTGAAAAAAGTTGGGACAAAAAGGAGTAAAAATTAACTGTTTTATAGATTAAACTTGTCAAACCAAACAATATTATCAAACATTTACACCATTGCCCAGGTTGGATAGATGAGGGCTGGCTGGATAGTCCCTAGTCTCCTTTTGTTTGGGGATTTAATTCTATTAATATCAAGAAATATTATTAGATACTGACCAGTATCGATAACATTTTGTATTGGGTACATAAACAAAAATACTGTCACAATTAAACTCTACTGTATGCAAAGTTACACTTGTTTACCATATTAAATGTTGAGCTTGACTTATGAGAAAAATTACACAGTATAACAAACACACAGAACACAATTCTCATAAAATTTAAAAAATTGCCTAAGTATCAGAAGCGTTTCAACAACAAGGTCGTCCTCTTCAGCAATACACGAGCTACACCAATCGAACTATAACTGTTATAGTTTGATTGGTGTAGCTCGTGTATCACTGAAGAGGACGACCTTGTCGTAGAAACGCGTCTGATACTTAGGCGTATTTTTTTTTTATGAGAATTGTGTTCTGTGTGTTTGTTATACTTGTTTACCAATTTGAATGAAATAGTTTTATCATTTACTTGTACTCTAAATGGATACATTTATGTATTTGTAAAAATAAATTTTATATAACCAATTTGATTATGTTATCTAAGTTTTGTTTCAGATTTAGCTTTGAAACATTACTGTTTGTTACAGGAGAGGACCTGAAGTGTCTGATGTTCATCCTTTTCTCTTCAAGATGGTACCTTTTTCAGCTTCGGTAAGTCTACAGTTATTTTTTTTTTTTACATTTACAATAAGTTTCTTTGAACTTTTTCAGCCTTGGTAAGTCAACAGTTATATTTTTTTATATTTGCAATGAGTTCAAAAAGTTCCTTTGCAGTGAATTTGTGCTAAAAAATAAGACAACATATTTGGTTTTAAAGTTATTTGATAATAACGGATTGTTTATAAATTATTATAGTATAACAAAGTTAACTTCGACCAAGTCTCGCACAGATTGAAGAAATGAGGGGCATGTAATGTGAGTAATAGGCTGCTATTAGATATGTAACTGTGTGAAGGAGAATTAATGTCTTCCACTAATATAGTATACAGTAAACATTTAATTGAGAATTGCAGCATTTGGAATGAAATTTAATAAAAGAATCACATATCTGCAATGATACTATGAATAGCAACACATTAACACATTGAGTGCGGCTAGATCGCCGGTGCGTCAAGTGCTGGTGGCGTGTATGGCGCCGGGCCGATAACAGAGTGAAGTGTATTGGCCAGCCGGCGCCATACACACCACCAGCACTTGACAAGAAATATGGCACCGGCGACCTAGCCGCACTCAATGTGTTAAAACCAAATAAAAACATTTTCATTTGTTTCACTCCAACAGTTCAATTCCACTAATATAGTCAGGATTATCTGTAGGCTCTGAAAAATTAGATTCACTGACACTTTTGTAGTTACTATTATCCACACTTATAATTAGTTCTTCCATTTGAAAATCAATTATTCTGTCTCATGTGAAATAATTTATCTTCAGGTTTTTTTTTTTGCGTGCTCACGACACTTCTTCCAAGTCTTCTACAGTCATCTCTGAAAACTTTTGTTTGACAAATTGTTGAACTACACTAATATTGTTATTTTTATGTTACTTATATTTGTAAGTTTCTCCTCACCGAACTCGTTTATCTGTAAAGCAACTTTGATTATTATAAATATGAGTTCTTACCTCTCACTTACTTGTACTTGTATATCCTGCTATTTTAGGTGATATCAGAAGAATAGGTGTTCTCAATAATGTTTTAAAAACTCATTTCTTATAATTAATATTTAATTTATTAAAAAACAAAATTCCTTTTTAACCTAATTCTAAACCTATGACTAATTACAATGTATTAATAAAAGTTGTTGTTCATTTTAAAAATTGATTTCATCATTTTATATAAAAAGTAGAAAACTAATTGTCTGTTTATACTTCCAAGATATTAAATTAATTAATTTAAATAGCCATATGCTATTCTAAATCTTTCCTTACTTACGAAGTTGCTGATCTAAGTACTTCTGTTAACCAACAATTCACAATCTGGTATTATTCACTTCTTGTCTTATTTCACAACACTTATTAAACACTTTAACATTTCGTTCGACTAACTTCGTCCATCTCAGTTATAAAATGTTGTCTAACTTTTACTAAAGGACACATAAGTCCATCCCCTAAAGGAGATTTCTTTCGACTAACTAACTAATAATGCACACACTCCTCCCCCTCTAAACATATTTCTCATCATTTTCCTGTTTATTACGATATTTGGAACATTCCTAATTCCTTATTATCCACCTCCTCCTTTGCTTTGAGAATGTTCTTTCTTTATATATGAGACACTAAATTGTTTATTTAAATTCACTTGCCATTTATTATTTCTTAATTGTAATACATTTTTATTTACATGTAATTTTTAAAAATTATTATTACATTTTAACTAAAATATTATTTATTAATTATTGACTGGTTGGAAGATGTCCCATGCTTATAGGCTACATTTTTTAGTCGTGCCCAAGTAAGTTCAATCGGATTAAGTTCTGGGTGATATGGAGGTGGTCTGACAACAGAATGACTATATTTTTTTAAAAGATTATTAAAAAGATATTCTACACACCAGATATCATTTTGTTATATTAAATTATAAAGTTCAGGTTTATACATTTCACTATCGCAAAGGATATTTTTATTTCTTAACACGTTAGCTGCCATATCGGTCCGATCGGACCGAAACTAAGGTGACTGTACATGCAGCGTTACGGCACGATCGGACCGATAAAGTCACTGACGTAATGTTTTATTTTGTGGCTCACAGTTCGATAGTGCAGCAACCTATCGGCATATTTTGGTATTCTCTGGATTGGGTAAAGACGTGTGTTAGACATAGTATATTGTATGCTTTAATAAACGTTACCATGGTTACTCAATATCATATTAAAATCAGTGAATATTTTCACTTTGTCGGCACGATCGGACCGATTAAAATTTTTACAAAAACATTTTGATTTAGTAATGAATAATTCACAAGGAATACAGTTGTAAAATGAATATATGTATTTATAAAATAAATATTAGACAAATAAAATAAGTGAGCTTGCCAACATAAAGAAATAAAATAGCCCGTTTATATATTTTTTTTTTAACACGAAAATTACCTCGGTCCGATCGGACCTAAACGTTATACTACAATTAAAATTAAAGCCGAAAAATTGCATTTCGGTCCGATCGGTCTCGGAACTATATATGCATAAA